>CM076582.1:467453476-467606392 GCA_034641835.2 Pinus albicaulis
TGTTCTGGCATTCTATGTGTACTTGTTCCATTATCTGGTTCCAGCATTTTGTTTTATATATCTGTCTGGCATATTTCTGTGTATTACTGGTTATTTCCCTTTGGGGATATTACAACTGCGTCCTACTGGTTGTCTCTGCGTTGTCTGGTACTCACTACCTCTCTGCTGTTGTATTCTCAGCCTTGGATCAGATCATCCCTTGCCGATCTCTACCCTCACTACACTGCAAACTTGCTTCGAATTCCTCGGCAAACCCCTTCCCAAAAATTCGACTTAGCTTCAGTGCTCTGCCTGTGTGCTTGTGTGTGTCCTCCAACTGACCCCAAGCCTTTCTCTTATTCTTTCCTCGTTGGAAAACCAACGACTGTGATCTAATCTCTAATCGACAACTCAGATTAAAATACTGCTTGATTCATGTCACTTAGAACATTTCATCACATGTGTTTAATTAATTTACTTTAATTTTTCTAATTCCCTAAGTTAGACTTAGGGTCCTCATTAAAAAAATTAATTATTTGAATATCTCATACACTAGATGAAATTTCTCCAAACGCTTTCTGGGGAGATCTCGTGTGTCTTAGCCCCTCCACAGAATTTCGGAGCTAGAGCACACTCGATGCTACCCAAAATCTCAACAATACCTCTTAGCGAGGAATGTGCTCTAGAAATACTTCCACACTGAAGCATCACCTGATCTCGACATCGATCTCTACGTTGTTGATGCTTGGCCTGCTGCCCTCCATCCACTGCGTTGTTGCCACTGTACCACTGCCCATGTCACTGCCATTGACACTGCTACATCTATACTGCAACTCCCTCTCAAATTGCTACATCATGATGCCCATAGCACTGTCACTGCTAACTGCTGCACTGCAACTCAGTTGCTGAGAAGTAAAAGCAACTGAAGGACCATCACCCAAACACTGACAGACAAGTCATTTGGGTTGCAACTCATCATTGAAGCTCCCTCTACTGCTGCGCTGCGCTGTCTCTCTGAAGCACTGCGCTGTCTGCTGCACTGCACGCGTAAGCATTGCCTCTGCGTTTCTAAAATCCCATCAGCCTCTGCACTACTGCTTCCACCCTGCTGCTGCCTCTCCTCTGCGCTGCTCCGGAATTTAGCGTCCCAACTCACCTCTGCTTCTCCATGATCTTCTACACCCACTTCTCCAGTCATCCTGCTACTGTCTTAAGGCTCCCGTAGCTCATATGTGATCCAAGATTTTGGGCACCTCAAGGATCCTGCCTCCCATCTGTAGCTGGTCTACAGATCAATATCGCCCCACTTCCTTGGTTCATGAGCACTCATGGCTATGTCATCGTCACTACCATTGTCCCCTTTTTCTGCTGCTGCCTTGGAATCAGAAGATTCCTTGTCCTTCCTCTTCAGACAAGTGCCGACGAAGTGTCCAAGTTCACCACATCTAAAGCACTGGGCCTTGGGTAGGTCCCTCTTCTTCTTCCCTTGTTGCCTCTGTCCCTTAGATGCAAGTGTTGCATCCTCCTCCTCCTCTTTCTTTACTTTGACCCCACCACCGTTGCTTTGCTTCTTGGTTATCCTCTTGATTTCCCCCTGACAGAGGATTGCCCACATGTCCGCCCATGATGGTAATGCTGCCTTGCCCAAGATGCTTTGGACAAATGTTTCCCATTCATCGATGATTGCATTTAGGGCAGTCCTCACCAAGAGCCCTTCATCCGGATTTGTCCCCATGGCAATCAGTGGTCCTGGATAGTCTAAAGTCTAAAGAGAAAGGGATCGATTTCCTCACCCTTCTTCATCTGGAGCAACCGCATCTGATTCTTTAAAAGCATCTTCCTCTAGACGGAGCTTCCCTGATACATCGTGTTCAAAGCTGTCCACATTTCATTTGCCGTGTTCTTCCCGGAAATATGTGGAACCACGTGATCCTTGACTCCATCCATGATCAAGCGCTTAGCCCGCGCTTGATTCTCATTGAATTTCTTCAGGGGATCTGCATCGGTAGGCACAACTAGGACATTTTCAGCATGGTCTTTGATGTTGTACTCATCCAGGACTGTCAAAATCCTAGCCCTCCAGATAACAAAGTTGGACACACTGTCCAACCTGTCCTGATCTCTCAGTCCATGAGAAACCATCTCTGCTCAGTCTGTCGAATCACGGACTCTTCTCCCTGCTGCTGCTGCTACACTTAGCAATGAGCTAGATCTGGGCTTCTTGGCGAAAGAACCCTCTAGAGAATGTGCTCCCTCTTAAAACTGATTTTCCTCCTGGAAATACTCCGCCAAAACAACTGAATCATTCCTCTACGATCACCCTCCTGATCGAATCTTAGATCTATTTGGCACAAATATGATGAGCAACTGTTCTCCTCCCGCTTTTGTCACCTTTGCTAGGCACTGTTTTGCACCGACAGAACCTGTGCCACACCAACAACTTTTGAAGATCAGAAGCTCCACTTCTGGACTCTGGCAAACTGCACAACAATCTCCACACAGACTGCGTCCCTCTCGCCAGCCTTTGCATGAGCAGACTGCCTCAGCACAGCCTTTGCGTAGCGCAGGCTGATCCTGCGTCACTCAGGAAGGATCTGCGCTACCTCTGCTACACTACCCTATTCTAGAACTTTGTTGCTTCAACTACCCTCTCTGCAACAATTTTCTTCAGCTGCTCTGCTGGTGGATCAACTTGATTTGCAACGCTCTGATACCATGTGAAAGTTTCAAAACAGAAACCCTACTGCAGTGTCTCGATCTACTTCACCTACTTGTTTGATTAATTAACAAGTTATTAATCTGAATATTAAGAAAAACAGTAAAGCAAATACAAATTGTAGTCTACACATCTATAGATCATTTACTGAACAACACGCACATGTGACAAGATTACACAATTTTTTCGAACAAATGTCCCCGGAAAAACCCAATGTGGGAAAACCGGTGCAACAACTCTAGAGGGTTTTATTATTATGCCGAACGTGAATACAACATTCTGGGTACCAGAAATGGTTGGCCTTATAGAGAAATTACACGACAGTTTGTACCTTTCACTCAGAGACAAAAAATATGGTTGAATCACATCCTCAATTGGGATTTACAGATGACAAGCCCTTTCTGGCCCACTGGAACCGTCAACGCTTCCTCTGCAGCCTCTGCGTCAACCCTCATTGGCCAGCATCCCCACCACGTCACCCTTACTGGTGCTGTGCTGCCTCTGCGCTGCCCTCGCTGGGCCTGCTTCACCGTAGCTGGTGTTGCGCTGCCCCTGCACTGCGCTGGCTGGGTCTCCGTCACCCTGGCTGGGCTTATGCGGCCTCTGTGCAGTCCTCTACGTGGTGCTGGCTGAACTGCGACCTCCTGGCTAGATTTGCGTTGTCTGGTACTCACTGCCTCTCTGTTGTCGTATTCTCGGCCTTGGATCAGATAATCCCTTGCTGATCTCTGCCCCTCACTGCACTGCAAACTCGCTTCGAATTCCTCAACAAACGCCGTCCCAGAAATTCAACTTAGCTTCAGTGCTCTTTCTGTGTGCTTGTGTGTGTCCTCCAATTGACCCCAAGCCTTTCTCTTATACTTTTCTTGTTGGAAAACCAACAGCCGTGTCTAATCTCTAATCGACGACTTAGATTAAAAGACTGCTTGATCCATGTCACTTAGAATATTTCATCACATGTGTTTACTTAGTTCACATTAATTTTTCTAATTCCCTAAGTTAGACTTAGGGTCCTCATTAAAAAAGTTAATTATTTGAATATCTCATACACAATATGAAATTTCTCCAAACGCTTTTTGGGTTTTGGAGATCTCGTGTGTCTTAGCCCCTCCACAAAATTTCGGAGCTAGAGCACACCTGATACTACCCAAAATCTCAACAGGAATTGCGTCACTTCCTTCGGCTGATCTTTCTGCTAGTTGAATGCTTCAATCTCTAGCCCTCCGGTCTCACACCCCGACTCTCGACACTGACACTGATCTCACCCTTAGCAAGATTGCGGATCTCCTCAAGGCTTCAGCGTTGCCTCTGCGTGGAACTGCGCTGCTTAGCGCAACCTCGACTCAGGAAAAATCTCCAACCGAAACTATCTCTGCCCCTCACTGTAAGAATCAACTCGATGATCTCTCTGGCTGCTCTGTGCTGCTTACTTGAGAAATCGATCTCTAGACTGTCTCTCGATGTAATTTCCAAATTCCCATCAAGCCTTCTCTTATAATCTTCTTGTTGAGAAATCAACAGCCCAAATTAAAACATAATCAAGGGTTAGGATTAACTTGACTTGATCTTCGTCTTTTTCTAGAAGATTCACACCCAGTTCTATTAATATACTTTAATTATATTAATTCCCTAAGTTTAGACTTAGGCTCCCATTAAAAATAATTAATTATTTTAATAAAACCCCATCCGGGTTGAATTTCCCAAAACACTTTCTGGGTATTTTGGAATACATGTGTTTAAGCCTTCCTGCAAAATTTGAAACTTAGAGCACATCCGATGCTACTAGAAATCAACACTCCCTCTTAGCAAGGAATGTGCTCTAGTAATGCATCATGCTGAATAATTACATTGATTTTGTAACATCTCCCTCTGCGCTGCTGATGCCTGGCACTGTTGTCCACCAAATATTGCGCTGATGTTGACCCTGCATACTGCTACCAACTGCATCTGCATTGCAACTCTGCTGTTGTTGTAGCAGAAAAACATCGAAAATATTGAACTAAGTGTTCAGCATGATGCATTTGATACTAAGGATATGACTGCTGCTAGTCTTTGCGCTAACCCTCTGAAGCTGCTGCGCTGTTGTTGACTCTACGCTGTGCCTTGCTGCACTGCTGCCAACTCTGCTCTGCACTGCTCAGACTCTGGCGTTCTCTAGTCACTGCACTGTCACTCGGACACTCTGCACCAAGTGACACTGGTCCATACTGCTACTTTTGATATCGACTCCTGTAGCAAGGTATTGATACAAGGGGTGGACTCCTCAAGGATCCTGCCCAATTGCAGCTCTTTCAAACTACAGTTCTAGATCACCCCAATTCTCCCGTGGAGATATATGGGCAATCATGGCGAACTCCTCCTCCTCGATCCTAACAGTTGCAGCCTGTAGATCATGTTTCTCATCCTTGTCCATCTTATTGAGAGCACACTGTGTAGCGTAGTTACTAGTGACCCAAATCACCACATCGGAAACACTTGATCTTTGAGAAGTCCTTTTTCCTTCGTCGTTGCTCTTGCTGCCCTTTAGATGCAAGGGTTGATTTCTCTTCCTCCTCCTTGGGCTTCCTCCCACTGCTGCTGTTGCCATCAAGTTTGCACTTGATCATATCTCGCCTCATCTTTTCCTGCTGAAGAGCGTCCCACATTGATTCCCAATCAGGCAACCTTTCTCTGCCTAAGATGCTTTGGACAAAGGATTGCCATTCTTCAGAGACTGAATTTAGGGCCAGTATTACCTCTCGGTCCCTTCAGGCGCTGATCCTACAATTGCCAACTGATCTCGGGTTTCCTGAAGCTTCGCAAGGAACGAATCAATGCATTCTTCCTTTTGCATCCTCGTAGATCACATCTTCTCCTGCAAGAACATATTTCGTTGCTCGGAAGATCCTTGATACACGTCTCCAAGGCATCCCACATCTCTTTGGTAGTCTCTTTGCCAGCGATGTGACATACTATATGATCCCTCTCTCCATGTAGGATCAAACGCTTGGCTATTTCCATATCCTTCTTGTAGGCTTTCAACGGATTTGCATCCACAGGGAAAACTACCACACCATCGATGAAGGATTTGAGATCATGCTCATCTAGCAGACACTTGATCCTTGCGTGCCAGATCACATAGTTAGAGGCACCCTCCAATCGATCTTGATCTCTCAACCCGTTAGCTACCATCCTTGCCAACAAAAGTCGAACTGCTCCCTCTCTCCTCTGCGCAGCTACTAGGCTGGCCTACGCACTCCCTGCTGGATTTAGTAGATATGCTCCTCGCTATTGCTGCTTTGCAATTGAGAAATAGAATTCCTTGGCTCGAAACTCACTAAGGAAGAAATTCCCTCAAATCAATGTTTTCTTCTTCCTTCGTCTGACGCTTTATACACCAGTAACTGCTGCAACAAAAAACTGTGTCCCATAAGCACTTTCTGTGGCCCAGATACGATGCTTACTATTCCCTCATGCCATGCTGTCCCTCTGGCGACAAAATTACGAACTAGAAAGTCCTACCTCTTCGTCGACTTGGCAGAGAGGGCTTCTTCACAAATCTTGCATACAGGCACAGGTGCCAGGAAACCCTTGGGGTTTAGTCTTTGCCTATGCAACTATTAGATCCCTCTTTCTCTCTTCAACGTTGACTCTTCGGTCGATCTCTTGCTTCTTTGTCTTTGCTACGATACCATGTGAAAAATCGTTAAAATAGGAATCTATTACGGCAATGGAAAATATTCACTGGTGTTATTTCGTGCCAACAATTTATTTGCATTTATTCTACGACAAACAGATACATCTGCTTACCCAACCTTCACTACATAAAATAATATGTGGAAACAAGAACTGAGCAAGAAGAAAAATAGACACACATATGACACCGTTATTTTTGGACAAATGTCCCTGGAAAAATCCAATGTGAGGAATTCGGTGCAACAGCTAAGGGTTTGTATTATTATGCAGTAGTTATGCATACAATCTAGGATGCCTTACTGGCCATCCATATAGAGAAAAATAACTGGCAGATAGTTAGTGAGAAAATGTCCTCACACTATCACAGAAGAACCGACACTGATCCAGGCCCACGCTGCCTCTGCGTCACACTAGTTGAGAATTGTGTCACTTCCTTCGGCTGATCTTTTTGTCGGTTGAATGCTTCAATCTCTAGCCAGCCGGTCTCACACCCCAGCTCCCGGCACTGAAACTAATCTCACCCTCAGCAAAATTGCGAATCTCCTCAAGGCTTCAGCGCTTCCTTTGCATGACACTGCGCTGCCTATCATAGCCCTTACGTTGCCTCTTCTGCGTCCTCTCTCTGTCTTCTTTGTGATGTATTTTCAACTCAGGGAAAATCTCCAACTGGAACTATCTTTGCCCCTCACTGCAAGAATCAACTCGATGATATCTCTAGCTGCTTTGTCTTTGCTCACTTGAGAAATCTATATTACAGAAACACTAATGTTAAATTCTTGCTCTACTTCTACGTAGGTCCCTATATCACTAGTATAGTCCTTATTATTGTTAGTGTAACCCCCTTATTGTTATTATTGTACCCTTGTAACCCCCATTTTGTTATTATTGTGCCCTTAAATTATTATTGTTAGGTCGGCTAGGATTACATTGTGGCCCACTAGGATTACATTATAGCCACATGGACTCCTATATATAGAAAGGAGGTTTTGTAAATTGTATCATCCAAGAATTGTTCATTTATGTAATGTATTGGAGGTTTCCCCCTCGAAGTGGCTTATTTCTAAGGCGTTCATATCTCTTTTCTTCTATTTTTTGGAGCTGGTTACACAACATTTGGTATCAGAGCTTTGGATTCTAGGGTTTCGCTGCTCCAAACAGGTCATCGTGGCATTTTCGCTATAACTCTTTTTCTACGAAGTTTCAGAAGCTGAAATTTTTAGGGTGCGAAGCTGAAATCCTGAGGAAGATTGTCTAAAAATTTCAGAGCTTGGTTCGCAATATTTTCGGAGATATCATCTGTGGAAGTTAGGCCTTTTTTCAAGCTCCTAAACAGGTCATCGTGGAATTTTCGCTATAAAAAATTTTCTACGAAGGTTCAGAATCTGAAATTCATATGGTGTGAAGCTGAAATCCTGAGAAAATTTGTCAAAACATTTCAGAGCTTGGTTCGCAATATTTGTGGAGATATGATCTGTGGAAGGTAGTGCTTTTTTAGGCTCCTGAATTTGATCTCAAAGAGGTGATCGTGGGAAAAGTTCAATAACTATCTCTCTGGAGATTGGATTGGAGTTCCGTCAAATGTGGTCACAATTACACGGCCTGTAATTTCTTGGATATCAATTTCAGAGACAAAGAACAAAACAGTGACACATGGCAAGTCGTACAAGTTCGCTCTACTGAACCAGTCCAAAATTAGGTCATTGTGGGAGATTGGACACAAATTTGTCTTGGAGAATCCAAATCAGGTCAGACCTGTGGCATTTGAAAGAAGCTTCAGAGGGCTACTACAGGGCTGAATTTTAGATATCGAATATTTTCAATTACAGAGATAATTCAATTTCAATATCGAGCTCCTAAAAGCTAGTAAAAGGTGTGTATTGTTTTTCCCGAATTGCATAAATCTTGTTTGAAAAATCAGTTTGAAGTGATTCCAAGGGCCTATTGAGCATATATTTCAGTATTGAATTCTGAAATGCCTCCTAAAAATAATTCCATACCCATTAATCCCTCAAAAATCTATACTATGACGCATGAAGAGGAAGAGTTGCAGTATGAGATATCAAAATTACGGTACCAAGTGCAACAAGTTTCGATCTTACGAAGAGAAATTGAAGATGAAATAGATGGTTTAAAAGTAGAAATGGAGGCTAAGTTGGATGTTTTGAAGGATAAAATAATAGCAAATATGGATGATAAATTAGTGGAAGATCACATGGAGCATCAACAACAAGTTCTCCAACTCTCAAAGGATAACCCAACTTTGGTGCAGAATTTAAGGAAACAACAAGAAGATCAACATGACATCGAAAGAAGTTATGAAGCAGTCACAAAAACAAGAACTCAACAAGTACGATCAATTTCAGAGTATCTTAGCAAGTGGAAGAACTTTCCTGTAAAATATTCCACATGGGAGGATGAGAATTTTATACAGAAGCATCAAGAAATAATCAAGCGTTGAGGACAACACTTTTTTGAAGGAGAGGGGCATGTTAGGTCCCTATATCACTAGTATAGTCCCTTATTATTGTTAGTGTAACCCCCTTATTGTTATTATTGTACCCTTGTAACCCCATTTTGTTATTATTGTGCCCTTAAATTATTATTGTTAGGTCAGCTAGGATTACATTGTGGCCCACTAGGATTACATTATGGCCCCATGGACTACTATATATAGAAAGGAGGTTTTGTGAATTGTATCATCCAAGAATTGTTCATTTATGTAATGTATTGGAGGTTGCCCCCTCGAAGTGGCTCATTTCTAAGGCGTTGATATCTCTTTTCTTCTCTTTTGGAATGGTTACCTGACATTCTCCTACTTACATAAGTTATTAATCTGAAAGCTTCAACATTAACATCGATAGATTTAAACTGAATAACATGCTCAATGACAAAGTGACACACAAGGATTTTCTGGACAAATGTCCCTGGCGAAACCCAATGCGGGAAAATTGATGCTGCTAGCTTCTGGAGGGTTTTATTATTAAGCAGATTCTAAGTATAACAAATCTGGGCACCAAATTGGTTAACCCAATAGAGAAATAAAATGGTAGCAATACCTCTATTCGGAAGACAAAAAAATTGACTGATTCACACTCTCAAATGGGATTTACAGAACTCAGCCCTTTTTTGACCTCTGGAACCCCAGCACTGATCTGAAGCCCTCTGCGTCAGCCTTTGCGCTGCTTAGGAAGGGCCTGCGTCACCCTAGACTGGGTTACATTGCCCTTGCGATGCCCTAGCTAGATCTGCGTCAACACTCTTGTCATCCTGTTGCCTCTGCTAGGCTCTCGGCTGCTTTGCGTAGCTGCGGCCTCTGCTAGGCTCTCGGCTGCTCTGCGTAGCTACTGCCTCTGCGTTGCATTAGTATGTTCCTTCTCTGCCCTCGTTGTACTCTTGGCCTGGGACTAGACCACCCCCCTTGCCAATACTGCCCTTCGCTGCAGCTGAAACACTTTTGAAATTCTTAGCAAACCACACCCTAGAATTCTAGCTTAGCTTTAGTGCTCTGCCAGTGTGTGTGTTCTCCAACTGACCCCCAGCCCTCTTCTTATACTTTTCTCGTTGAAACATCAACGGCCGTGATTGAATATTGAATCGATGGCTAAGATTAGAAGATGCTTGATCTGCGTCACCTAAGTCATTCTCATCACATGTTTAATTTAATTACCTTTAATCTTTTAATTTTCGTAAGTTAGACTTAGGGTCCTTAATTAAAAAGATTAATTAATTAAACATCTCTTAAACCAGATGGAATTTCTTAAAACGCTTCTTGGGTTTTGGAGATCTTATGTCCTCTAGTCTCTCCATAAAGTTTGGGGGCTAGAGCACATCCTCCACTGCTAGAGCAACAACCTAGAGGGGATAATATGTCTAAGGTACATTGTTAATTTTGGACAACTAGGTCCAAACTCCATGTTGTGATGCTCAGATGAAGATACCAATATTTTTATTGGATTCCTCTTTCGGAGAGGTGCAAGATCGATCTAAAGATCATCTTGATCCGATGAGCAAAACATTTATCTTGAATTTATTCAAGATATGTGCAGGTCGGCCTTAAGGTTTTGTGCCCCAGCAGTTGTGTCACACACCCTCACTGATGGATATAAATTGGTCAACTTTGGAGGAAATTTTCACTCATCTCATCCTCACACATTTATCTCTCCTCTTCTGATTGGTTCGATGACCTTGGAGGCTCTTCTCTCCACACGTGGGAAAATTCTAGCAGCAGCACATTTCTGATTTCGGTTTAGGGTTTCTGCAGCAAACTATGACCAGCGTTGACTTTGGTCAATGCAAGGTCAAACAGACTTGAAACTCTCCCAAAAGTTTGATTTTCCAAATCCACATTTTCTGGCAGTATTCCCGAGGCAAGACATTGACTTTGACTTTTTCTGCATTGACCTAGCTGTTGTTGTTTGCGCTGACCGCTGACTGACAACGTTGACTTTTGAGTTGACCGTTTGGCTGTCCTAGAGGGTTGTGTGACATTGTTGGTTGGTTGACCATATTGAGACTTTGTTGGTTGAAGCATCCTGTTGATCGCCATAACGCACCAACACACTTGTATATTTCTAGCTTGTCTTCTGTCGATCCACTGGTATGTTCTATCAACATTTTACTTTGTTGTTTATGTGATTGTTGTCTGATATTTGGAGTAAAAGTAAAGTTGCATCAAGCATAGATCATCTACATAAATTTACATGGTATCAGAGCTAAGGTGAAGACAAAGCCCTAATTTGCAGCAATCACCGAAGAAGAGGATGGGTTCCTCAAACTAAAATGGCTTTAAGGCTGATTACAAATTGACTGGGAAGGATGACTTCCATGCTTGAAAGATGACATTGGATCTTAACTTGGAAGACCAAGATGTCACAGACTATGTGCAGGATAAAATCCAAGAGCCTCCATCCACTGCAACTGCTGCTGCCAAAACAAAGTATAAGAAGGGGGAGATCAAAGCAAAGTTGATGATCAGGGACTCAATTCACAGGAGTTTAATTGCCTACATCTCTAAGCTGGGCACATCCAAGGAGATGTATGATAAGTTGGTCCACATGTTCAAGGCCAACAATGCGAATCAAGTCCTATTCTTCAAGAATCAATTGAAGAATCTGAAGAAAGGCAGGGATGAGTCTGTTCAATCATATTTTCTGAAGCTGATCGAGATCAGGAACAATCTGCTGGCTATTGGGGAGACAATAGCTGATCGAGAGATGGTACTCACCGCGCTTGGAGGGCTCTCATCCGAATGGCATGTGTTCAACACTACCATTCTCAATAACAATGTGATACTTGACTTTGACGAAGTACTATTGAGATGCATACAAGAAGAGACAAGAATGAACGAATATGAAAATGAAGGAAATGTTGCCTTCGCTACTCATTCTAGGAAGAAGAACTTTGGTGGTCCGAGGAACAAAGGAAGAACAGGGGCCCAAGGAAAGAAGGGCAAGTGTTACACTTGTCACAATGCTAGAGAATGCCCTTTCAGGAAGGATTCTCCCGATGATGATGATAACAGAAACAACCGGAGGAATGGCAATCAAAGGAACAACAGGTTCAAGGGAAAGAGGAAGGCTCCCTCTGGCGGAAATGGTCAACCTTTCAAAAGGTCGAGAAACTCCAGGTATGAGGAATCAAATGTTGTTGATAAAAGAAATGAATTCATTCTTGTATCTGCCCTCTCTGCTGCATCTGTACCCGACACTATGGATGTCTGGTTGATAGATAGTGGTGCCTCAAGGCACATCACTGGGTTCAAGGAAGCACTTTCTGATGTGGTTGAGAAGGATACTAATTTGAAAATTATCCTTGGAGACAATGCCACATATCTCGTAAAAGGGACAGGGACTGTGACCCTCCACTTGTCTCAAGGTCAAGTCCTCCACTTGCAGGATGTACTCTATGTACCTAATTTGAAGAAGAACCTTGTATCTATATCGGCCATGGAAGACAAAGGTTTCAATGTGACATTCATTGATGGGAAGGTGTGCATCTGGAAGAAGAGCTTCAAGGAAGCTATCACGATTGGGTTTTAAGTTGATACACTCTACCAGGTTGGAGGAAGTCCACTGGGAGTTATGACGTGTGATACTATCTGACAGACCGATAATGGCACTGAATATGAGACGAACGAGTTCAAGAACTTTTGCAGAGAAGTTGGCATCAAGAGGGAGACCACAATTGTCTATACTCCTGAGCAGAATGGCGTTGCTGAACGAAAGAACAGGACCATTGTGGAAGTTGCCCGTGCCATGTTAACTTTTGCAGAGAAGTTGGCATCAAGAGGGAGACCACAACTGTCTATACTCCTGAGCAGAATGGCGTTGTTGAACGAAAGAACAAGACCATTGTGGAAGCTACCCGTGCCATGCTATGTGACTAAGGTCTACCGAAGTTTCTGTGGGGAGAAGATGCGAACATTGCCGTGTTCATAGAAAACTGATGCCCACCTTCTGCTTTGGACTCCAAAACTCCCGAAGAGGTTTTCTCTTTTAAGAAACTTGACATTTTTGGATATCCTGTTTATTTTCATGTGTCGAAAGAGAAGAGGAGCAAGCTGGATGCTTCTGGGAAGAAGGGAATGTTTGTGGGCTACAGCGAAACTTCGAAGGCCTATAGAGTCTATGTGCCTGATCAAACGGAAGTGGAGATATGCCACGATGTCACCTTTGACGAAGATGCTTCCCTGAGGAAAGTAGTCAATCTTCCGAGATTTGAGGAAGATCATGAAGCAAGGCCTGGAAATCAAGAAGAACAGAAGGATGAGACGATGCCCGATGCTGAAGGACCGATGGACTCGATTGATCCACCTCTTTCGATAGGGAAGAGACCATCATGGCTCAGGGACACTCTCGAGGATGCCGAGGGACATATGGCCCCAAGGGGGACATTCCGTGAAAGCAAGAAGCCGAATAGATACCAAGGGTATCTAGCAACCATGAGTACTATTGTACAATTTGAGCCTAGATCTTTTGAGGAAGCCGTAAAGCATCAAGTCTAGAAGGATGCTATGCACGAAGAGTATGAGTCCATAATGAAGAATGATGTCTAGGATGTGGTTCCAAGACCGGAGGACAAAGCAGTTGTCACCTTGAAATGGCTCTGCAAGATCAAGCATGGATTTGATGGAAGTGCTGAAAAGTTCAAGGCAAGATTTGTTGCCCGTGGCTTCTCTAAAAAATAAGGCATAAACTATGATGACATATTTGCACCTGTGGCCGGATATACCACCATCCAATCTATTATAGCCCTTGCTACTACGCAAGGATGGAGTCTTCATCAGATGGATGTGAAGACCGCATTTCTACATGGTGCGATAAAGGAAGAGGTGTATGTGGAGCAACCTCTGGAGTTCGAAGTCCAGGATCGGGACACCCATGTCTACAGGTTGAAGAAAGCCCTCTATGGGTTGAAGCAAGCACCCATAGCTTGGTACGAGAGGATAGATAACTACCTGATGAAGCTGGGCTTCACTCGTAGTAATGCTGATCCAAACCTTTACTTCAAGGTTGATAGAGAAAAGCCTCTCATTCTGGTGTTGTATGTGGATGACCTCTTCTTGACAGGTGCTGACCCTCTCACTCATCAGTGCAAGAGGAAGCTCGCTGCTCAGTTCGAGATGAAGACCTAGGACTAATGCATTACTTCCTAGGCCTAGAGGTCTGGCAGAGACCTGGCGAGATTTTCCTTTCTCAAGGAAAATACATTGTGAAGCTTTTGGAAAGATTTGGTATGGTGGACTGTAAGTCCGTGTTGACACCAATGGAGCTCAATTTTAAGAAGTTGAGTGGCAGCGCTGCCAGGCCCGTGTTAGCAAATCCTACTGAGTATCGTCAACTTGTAGGGGCCCTGATGTTCTTAGTGAACACCCGTCCGGACGTATGTTTTGCAGTGAACACTTTGAGTCAACATATGGTTGAGCCTCATCACTTTCACTGGGTTGGTGCCTAGAAACTCTTGAGATATCCCTGGGGCACAATAGATCATGGGTTGAGATACACTGCCGGGAGCATGACACTCCATGGATATACTGATGTCGATTGGGCTGGCAGTGTGGTGGATCGCAAGAGCACATGTGGATGTTGCTTCACACGTAGATCTGCTTCGAGCAGGAAACATAAGTCGGTAGCCTTGAGCAACGCTGAGGCCGAATACATTGCAGCATGTATGGCCTGTTGTGATGTCACTTGGTTGCGAAATCTCTTCAGTCAGCTGTTCGAGCATGTGCTAGATGCCACCGTTATCCTTTGTGATAACCAGAGGGGGATTCGTTTGTCACAGAATCTCGTGTTCCACGATCGATCCAAGCATTTTGATGGCTGGTACCACTTTATCTGGGATATGTATAGTGAGGCGTCGTAAGGCTCGATCATATAGGAACTGATCAGCAGGTCGCAGATATTCTCACAATGCCCTTGGGGAAGGTCATGTTTCCAACCTTCCATGAGAATCTTGGTATCGTGGAACGACCCTATTCTGAGGGTCCTGTTGGACGATGAGCTCTGGGAGCTCTAGGGGGCTTTGGGGATAGCTTCTCGGAGCTATAAGCAATCACAGTGCTAGGCTTGCCGAACCTTGTTGGTGTGCTTCTGCCCCACCGTTATGATGATTGAGTTGGTTCACCTCTCATAATCTCTACCCCGTATGCATCCTACCCATTGAGTCCCGGGCTCATGGGAAGTACCTCTCATTTGGCCAGTGAGGTGGGAAAAGCTAGAGACTAGTAGCAAAGACTGATCGACTCATCAGAGATTGTTGTACTCTCTATCTAGGATGGCACGGTCCAACCACTTGATCTGGGATCAAGTCTAGTGAGGTTTCGGACCTCCAACTGACTTCGGGTCAGTGAAACTAACTTCGGGTTAGTCTATGACTCTCTTGAGTCCTAGTGAGGTTTCGGACCTCCAACTGACTTCGGGTCAGTGAAACTAACTTCGGGTTAGTATATGACTCTCTTGAGTCCTAGTGAGGTTTTGGACCTCCAACTGACTTCGGGTTAGTGAAACTAACTTCGGGTTAGTATATGACTCTCTTAAGTCCAAGAGAAGTTTCAGACCTCCAACTCACTTCGAGTTAGGTAAACCAACTTCGGGTTGGTATGAGACTCTTTGTGAGTCCTATAGTGGTTTCGGACCTCTGGGCTGAATCTCTCAGTCGGGAATGATGTCTTTGTGACTGATCCACTTCTGTTTTGAAATAAAGAAGCCAGCAAAGCAAGTTACGGCGGGATGACACACGATGTTTGGATTGCACAAATGGATGGAGTTCTCCCTAGTTGAAAGGGAGTGTTAATTTTGGACAACTAGGTCCAAACTCCATGTTGTGATGCTCAGATGAAGATACCAATATTTTTATTGGATTCCTCTTTCGGAGAGGTGCAAGATCGATCTAAAGATCATTTTTATCCGATGAGTAGAACATTTATTTTGAATTTATTCAAGATATGTGCAGGGTGACCTTAAGGTTTTGTGTCCTAGCAGTTGTATCACACACCCTCACTAATGGATATAAATTGGTCAACGTTGGAGGACATTTTCACTCATCTCATCCTCACACATTTCTCTCTCCTCATCTGATTGGTTTGATGACCTTGGAGGTTCTTCTCTCCACACGTGGGAAAATTCCAGCAGCAGCCTATTTCTGATTTTGGTCTAGGGTTTTTGCAACAAACTTTGACCAACGTTGACTTTGGTCAACGCAAGGTCAAACAGACTTGAAACTCTCCCAAAAGTTCAATTTTCCAAATCTGCATTTTCTGGCACTATTCTCGAGTCAAGACTTTGACTTTGACTTTTTTGCATTGACCTAGTTGTTGCTGCTGTTTGCGTCGACCGTTGACTGACAACGTTGACTTTTGAGTTGACCATGTGGCTGTCCTAGAGGGTTGTGTGACATTGCTAGTTGGCTGACCATATTGAGACTTTGTTGGTTGAAGCATCTTGTTGACCGCCGTAACGCACCAACACACTTGTATATTTCTGGCTTGTCTTCTGTCGATCTACTGGTATGTTCTATTAGCATTTTACTTTGTTGTTTATGTGATTGTTGTCTGATATTGGGAGTAAAAGTAAAGTTGTATCAAGCATAGAACATCTACATAAATTTACATACATCCCTCAAATGGTGGTGGCATGTGATAAAGAGGTGAATGGAATAGGGAATGAGAAGGGCAATCCCGGGCCACAGATTAGGGTACAAGAGTAGCTAGAAGAAGGGAAGCCCACACCTGGGTATATAATGTATAACAAGGAGTAATCTTGGTACATGAGGTGCCTAGCCTTGATTTTTCCACCCTTCTTTATATGCCTTTTGCCTTTTATGATTTTTCTTTAATTAATTGCTCGTTGCTCAAAGAATAAGAGCATGATGTGTAAGATATAGCAGTGGATAGCCCCTTCTAGGTACGACAGTTCATTGCCCTCCAAGGGTTGGACAATCATGGGTTCCTGAATAACAAAGGAGGCTCATCTAAGGCCTATGGAACTAGGGTGAGGGCCATGGGTATGGGGTAGAGCTCATGCATTGGCTTTTTCCCACGTGCTAAATATGTTTGTCCCGACCATCTTTTGCATCTTATGGTACATTTTTCTATTGAATGTGACCATTTATGATTTTACTTTTCTTTTCAGCTGCTTCAACCTCCGGGGCATTGTTCCAAGCTTGACCCAAGGTGGGGGCAAGGGAATGGGGAGGCTAACCTTATGTCGACTCAGTGAGGAAATGTGGACCCAGGTGGGAGATATGATGAATGGGGCTATAGTGAATGGAAGGGGAGTGATAGATGTGGATAAGGGAGTGCGACACCACAACCAAATTCAGGGTTTCTGAAGTAGTACCACCCTAAAACTAAATGGTCAATAAAGGAGATCCCACGAGACTAAAATCCACGAGTAACATCCAAGAGAGATCAAGGGGATAGAAGCACAAACTAAGCCCACTCTTTTTGCCGAATCCCCCCATTAATCCATGCCCAAAGGTGTCCATGATAAGTAAACCCAATAACTCAATTACCAAATGACAAGACATACCTTTGGGTTCGGAAGACCCACCTTCAAACAAACAATCAATATAGATGGGTGAGGGGTTGCCAGTTGTCGGCTAAAGACCATTATGGAGAAAAAATTTCTCCTAGTGATATTACCCACGAAGTGGTGGGTAACAGAGCCCAAGGGTTGGGGAACTTGCAAACACTATATAATTCTTCAAGCATAAACCGTTAGAACAACAATGAATCAGATCATCTAAGATAAGGCCAAAACTTATCAATAGAATGTTCCTATCATTTACAATGAAATAACGATTTAATTTAAAAAAGTTTAAACACAATATAAGAATGCCCGTACCCAGCACATACCACAAATCGGTAGAACACAGATACCATGAATTGTACTCCAAAGTCTTTAGTATGATTCAAAAAACGTTCCCAGTGGAACAATAACGTTACATCAACTTTTCTGTAGAATTACAGTAGCCAAACATCAGATGGCTTGAGACACAAATGACTCCTAATTTATAGATAAATCCTCCAAGTGGAAAAATAACGACTAGTTGGCTTGATCCCCATCAAACTAATCTTAGTTGTTGAAGAATATTTCATCATCTTTTAATTTTCACCATTGAAAATATTTATTTTTGAGGAATTTTCAAATTTCTCATTTAATCAATTTTTTTGTAGCTCAAAAATAATTATTTTGAGCTAATTTCTTCAAAAAATTGACTTTGACTTAACCACCAAGGCCCAAGGGTCCATTTTTTCTTGAAATTTCCAATATTCCCTTGGTGGGGGGCCTCGAAAAATTAATTTCTTGATACCCCCGAATTTTTCCACTTGGAGAATTTAATTTCTCTAAGACATTTAATTTTGACTCTAATTAATTAATTAATTTTCTTGATTAAGATTAATTTATTTTTTTCCAAAAAAATTAATTAATTGACACTTTAGGGGATTAAATACATTTTTTCACCCTCTAATATTTTAGCATGGTGTCTAAGTATGAGGGACCATCCACTAAAATATTTTTTACATAAGATAAATACATTTCAACCTTCAAAAGGGGGAACACTCGTTTGATATAGAACCTCAAATTACACACCCAATTCTGCGACACAATATGATCTAGTAGACCAAGTGATTTGTAATAAAATAATTTATCCAATTAGCTTAAATTATTCCCAAATCACTTGTACATAAGACTCGACTAAAACACTAAGACTCACCTAAGACTTTGATGACAAATTCCACCCTAGCTTTGGGGTGAGGTTGGAGGGAAAAACTCTGCCGACCATTCGTGTTTAGAAACACGAATGAATCAGTGAGACGAAAAACCTCCTAGGATGAAATTCTTGCCAAAATAATAGGCTTACCTATACTAGCATCATTTACATTACAAATTTACAAAATGGGTTTACAGAGACTCAATAATATGATGACTAATGATTTCGATACTTTGAAAAAATTGGTACATCGGCTTCCTTGAAACTTTGACAAAGAGAGTGCAACAGGTCTCAAAAGGCTAGTGGCCTGCTTCTTCTAGATGGGCATTCAGTTGTTGTGAGTTGGAAGACTAGATCTTACCTTCAAGGGCCTAGATCAACTTTTTTCTCTTGAATGAATAGCCCAAAAATCAATTGCTACTTCAAACCCTTGAGCTATCACCCGAACAAATGAAAAAATGGAAAGCCCAAATAACCAATATATACAAAAATTTAAAATTCAAAACCCCAAAACCCCAATGCTATACAAAATTTAAAATGGGTTAGAATTAAAATACAAGGGTTAGAAAAAAATTATTTACAAAATAAATTTCGCCCTCAATAGCATGTAAATTTCGTTATAGCACAAGAGAAAGATTAGAATTTTTTTGAGAGACTTTAATATGAATGATGTATGAAATAAATCAATGGCCAAAACCCTTCTGCAAAGCACCCTGCAAAACGAAAGCTCAGAATCTAGACCCGATCGATTCTTCCCCATAATCTGTGAACTTGGAGAGCAAGGGTCAGTGTACGTATATATCTCTATTAAAAAATTAAAGATAAATTCTTAGATTATAAGAGATTTAGACTTGTAGATCTAAACCCAACATATAAGGAAAGATACTTGTACCAATAGATGTTCCATCATGCAACAAATGAATTAAATTTTTTATGAAACATGTATAATATAAAGCATAAAAATCACTAGCACATACCACAGATCAGCAGATACAAGAACACCATGAAATTGAAACCCCAAAGTATTTCTATTATGAGAAGTACAATTCCAATAGAGCAAGGCTTAGTACATGCTGTAGAGATTACATCATCCAAAGATGAGATGAAGAGCTCAATAGCTTCCTTATATAGAAAATGAGAGAATAGAACCCCTCCAAGTGGAAATAATAGCTAGTTGGCTTGATCCTTGTCAAAACAATCTCATCCATTGATCTTTCTTTGAAAATAGCTTGATCTTTGCCGTTGATTTTTATTTTTGAGGGACTTTAATATGAATGATATATGTAAATAAATCACCAGCCAAAACCCTTCTGCAAAGTGCCCTGCAAAACGAAAGCTCAGAATCCAAACACGGTCGATTCTTTCCCATAGTCTGTGAACTTGGAGACCAAGGGCCAGTGTACCTATATATCTCTATTCAAAACTTAAAGATAAATTGTTAGATTATAAGAGATTTAGACCTGTAGATCTAAACCCAACATCTAAGGAAAGATACTTGAACCAATAGATGTTCCATCATGGAACAAATGAAATACAAATTTTATGAAACATGTATAATATAGAGCATAAAAATCACTAGCACATACCACAGATCAACAGATAGAAGAAAACCATGAAATTGAAACCCCAAAGTATTTGTATTATGAGAAATACAATTCCAACAGAGCAAGGCTTAGGACATGCCATACAGTTTACATCATCCAAAGATGAGATGAGGAGCTCAATAGCTTCCTTATATAGACAATGAGATCATAGAACCCCTGCAAGTGGAAATAATGGCTAGTTGGCTTAATCCTTGTCAAAACAATCTCATCCATTGATCTTTCTTTGAAAATAACTTGATTTCTGCCATTGATTTTTATTTTTGGGGAAAAATTCGAATTTCTCTTAAAACCCTTTTTTTATTAATCCAAAAAATAATATTTTAGACTAATATCTTTAAAAAAATCATTTTGAGTTAATCACCACATTTTTCCCTTGGTAGGGGTCTTTCAAAAATTAATTCTTCTTTGACCCACGAATTTTTGATTATTTACCACTTGAGAGAATTTATTTTCTTTCAAATTATTTTTTTGACTCAAAATTAATTAATTTTATGGCTTAGGATTTTTATTTAATTTGTCAAAAAAAATAATTAAATGACTAGAGGGGATTAATTAATTTTCTACCCTCAAATATTTTAGCCATGGTGTCTTACTAGGAGTAACCATGCACTAAAATATTTTTGCATCAATATATTACAAATTAATTCAACCCTTAGAAGGGGAAATACACATTTAGACATAGGCCCTCAAAACACTACCCAATTCTGTGACATAATATGATCTAGTATGAAACCAAGTGTGTTTATAAAATACTTTAGCCACAGTGTCTAACTATGAGTAACCATGCACTAAAATATCCCTAAACACACTTTTACATAGACTCGATAAACATTAGGGCTCACCTAAGACCTTGTCAATGAATCCCACCTTAGCTTTGGGGTTATAACTGGGAGAAAAACTCTGCCAATTATCCGTGTTTACAAACACACATAATTTACGGAGGTTAAAAAACTCCCTAGGATGAAACCATTTGACAAAAATCATAGGCTTACCTAGGTGTTATTACATAGCTTAATGGTCATACTAGCATCATTCACAATAATTTTGCAGGAATTGGGTTGACAATGATACAACTGGAAGCTGAATGATGACATTGATCCTTGAAAAAAATTGTCTGGTGCTTTGTACTCTACTTCTTGGATTGTTTACAAAGTGTGGTCGACAAGTTCCAAGCCCATTACTTTGGGTCAAAACTCCAAACTTTGAGTGCCTTGCCCATAAAGCCCCCAAATATTTTTCCACTCAGAAATACCTTTCAAGCTACCAAATTTCAATACTCCCTCTTAGTGAGGAAGGTATTTACACCACGACTTTCCTTGCACACTCCCTCTTAGTCGACGACTTTCCTTGCACACACCACGAATTTCCTTGCATGGCCTGGAAGACTCCACTTTCTCGCTTGATCTTGGAGGTTAGACTTGTACTGGGCGACTGACTCTCCTTCGCAGTCTCCCTCTAAAGCCATACTTCCTCTGAGCCTACCCAACCTCCTCTTGCTCACTTTTTGTTGTGAGAATTTCAACTATTGCAGCAATTGGAAATTATTCTTCTAACTTGTTAATTATTAAGCAATTGATTTGCTACTACAAATAATGAATAAAATAACAACTGCGATTTTCACCATAAAAAACATTGCAGAAAATAAACTAGAAACTGAGAAATAATATGCACACACAATAAAATTTGACACAGTTATTTTTGGACAATTGTCCTGAGAAAAACCCAATGTGGGAAAACCAGTGCAACAACTGAGGGTTATATTATTATGCAGCAGTGAAATTTTGAGTACAATTGGATGCCCAAAACTTGCAATCCTCTACAAGATAAACTGCCATAAAATTAGTGAAACAAATCTTGCCTCACCCGACATTGATCTAGCTCCAAAACTGACAGAACTGGGTTGCTCGAACCCCTATGTCAGCCTCTGTGCCAATGTTGCGCAAACCCTCTCACGCTCTACTTGGAAGCTGTTTTGATCAAGCTATCTTGCACAACTCATCCTTTGAGAATGACTGTCTAGCCCCTCTAGAAAATCTCTCGGTCTCCAGCAACTGAATCGACCCTCAGTCTAGCCAAATCGAACTCTACCTTTGAAGCTTTTGTGCAGGCCTTGAGGCTTGTGCAACCTCATTGAGGAAACTCAACCCTCCTGTAGCTAACCCTCCGGAACTGGAAAACTTCCTCTGTACTCACTGTCTCTACCCCTCACTATCTCTCCGTCCCCTCTCTGACTCGAACTTCCCTTTGTTGAATCGCTGCAGGGAAACTCGATCTCTGCCATGAAACTCGACCCTAAGTGTCTCCATCAAACCCATCGACACCCTCTTATAATCTCCTGTTGGATCACCAATGACCACGATTAAATCCTTATCGATGGCTGAGATCATTTCTAAGTTGATTTGTGTGAGTTTCTAGAGAAATCTCACTTTCCTCAATTAATTGTTGTTTATTAATCATTTTCCCTAAGTTAGTCTTAGGAAAATTTTAATTACTGATTAATTAACTTAATTAAGGCATTTCTAGGTGGATTTTCGTGAAACTTTTTTGGGGTTTTGGAGTCCAAGTGTTTCTTAGCCTCTTTGACAATTATCGAGACTAGAACACCATTTGATGCTACAAAAACTAACATGCTATCCCTCTTGGAAAGTGTTGCAATTGAACCCATGTCCTTTCCTTCGTGAATACATCATCATAAAGTGGGCTAAACACATAGATTTACATTTGCTAGTCATTGGAAAGTTTTATATTTCATGTGTTGGGTGAATTCTATGATTTAAAGTGATTTTCTTTTTGCTGTCATAAGCCTAATAGAGTGCTGGAATTTTCTGAAGTATCACTGCTGATTTAATTTTTGAGATCTAACATTTGTGCCTTACTCTATGTTTACAAAATTTCGGAATTTTGCACCAAAAGCACTCCTACATTTAAGCTCCAAATTTCTGATCATGTGATTGGTATAAGTTTCTTTAACGCTTGGAATCTAATTGGCATCATTGTGTTTGACATCTAATTAAGAAATCATTTCTCCAAAGTCTTTGACATCTTGGTTGTTCATCTTAAGCACTTGGCATCTTAGTTTTCATTGGTTATCTCAATATTGGTCATTGGCTTATCTTAAGTAAAATTGAATATTGTTGAATATTGGCATTTGCATATTTAAACACCTATCTTGTCTTAAGATTGTTATCTAATCATTGTTAAGTACTCTTGTAACAAGATAATTCACACTAAGTACTTGAATAACTCAAACAATTTTAACTCAAGTGATTTCACACAATACTGTTGCATAAGCATCCTAGATCTAACTTGCATTAAGAAATTTATCTCCTAGCGTAAGCTAGGTTGATAGACTTCTAGGACAACCCTTTTCCTATTAGCTCGAGGGATTCAACTTTTCTTAGTGGTTAACATAGTGACCTTGCAGTTGTCAAAGCCACAGTCTTTGCAATGCTGGAGGCACTGGGTGGTTGGAACACAGGGAGAGGTATCGTTAATCAGGGCTTTGCCTGCTTTCCGTTGGCTTCCATCCCACAACCTATTCTGAGGATTGTTTCTCAAAACAGTTAGGTGAGAAGTTCTACTTAGACTAGGCATGTAACTAAAAATAACCAAGATCATTGCATCACACATAGATCCTAGAATTTGTACATCATATAAGATAGTCAATCATCTAAGCAGTGGGTGTCCATCTTGTTACTTGCATTAATTTACATTAAGCAAGAATTGTGACTCCATAAGGCATTGGTCTCATACTTAAGAAATCTAATCTAATTATTAATCTTGTTGAATTGAACCAAGTAGCTAGGCCACTCATCTGTGTCTCCCAAACAAGTTGGTTCCCAACTTGATTTTCTTCACCTCATTCCATAGGGACTACCCCCCATAGGCTGTTGTTGGGAGACAACTAGAACGAAGTGGGCGGGGATCAGGGTGACAGCCCCCACTCTGCGGTTGTCGTGGTGCCTGTACAATCCGGGGGACAACAAGTCCCAAGTTGCGGTTAAACACTTGGCCTAGTCCACTCTAGATCACCACAACTCAATTGTGCAAGTGTCCTCATCCTCTTGGGTCAACACCTCATATTCACATGGCTCCACTTTCAATGTGCAACCCTACAGCTCAATGAAGATACTATCTCACAATCAACCTGTCATCCACAGTAAGCTACCTCATCCATGCCAAAGCACTCCCTACCAAGGCACCTAAGATGTATCAACTTAGTTTGGCAAGTCAATGGAAGTCCATCAATGGTGTCGACAATCCGCCACTCAACATACTACTGTGCATCGAATTCTCCATCGATCCACCAAAAATCCCACCCTATCTCGTCACCAAATTTGTTAAGACCACATCTCCAACCTATTCTCTGTTGAACCTCAAGTTGTACCTTCTACTCCATATCTAGCCAATTCGCTTGGCACCATTGTTGTTTCCTACAATAGTCTCACAACTCCCTCCTAGAGCTGACTCCTGTGCACACTCTAATCTAGCTTCCCTTCAAAGTAGCACTGATCCCATGTTAGAATTTCCACGCACCCTAGGTTTGGTCTATGCCTTAGCTAAGAACATAAACACACTAAATATGCCCAAATTTTAAAGAACTTTGCACAATGGAATATAACAACAATGAGATCAGTTAAGGTGCACAGTATTTATGGCCCAAAACATGTTCGTCATTAGTCCTTCAATAAGAAAACCTTAGGGCTCCCGTACCAGGGATCATGGCCCTTTACAAACCCTAATGCAATTCTAATATACAGGCTAGTCCTTTGACGAAATACCCAAGGTTGTTTAGGCTCTCATTTTCCCATCATCATACACAATGAAAATAACAGAAAATACTTACAATTGTTTAATCTTGTCAAATTGTTGTCCTAGGGCTTAATCAACCCCCTCAATCACCCTTGTTGTCACTGTTGATTCTTTCCGTCTGATGTGGCGACCCTCAAATCACCTTGCTGTCACCGTTGATTCCTTCGAGTTGATGTGGAAGCTATAAACTCAGTCTCAGCGTCTTTGATCTCACCAATGAATGCTCTTGTGCCTTGTGGGCTGCTCCAACAAACCTAAACCACTCTTGTTCAACCTTCTTAGTAGCCCTACACCTTTGGCCATCTCCATATATATTGTGGCTCGCCTCTTCAGATTTTTGTCCAATTGTTCTAGACCCCAACCACACCTCCCAGTCCTGCGGTTAGCCGTAACCAAGGTTGTGGATGACCTAAAATAGCTAATCGACCTTCTGCTAGGGCTCAACTCTTCCTCTTGGTTGATACCCTTAACTTGCCTATTATTTCCAAGCTGCCCCCTCCTCCCAGGAGCACCCGTGGCCACCTAAGGCCCTTGGTTCAAACCTCGCCCAGGCCTAACTAGTTCTTGGCCTCCTCTGCTCCACTTCGGCCTCCTTGTTTTCACTACAGACCTTCTGCCCTACTTCCTAGACTTCCACAGACCCACGACCATCCTTATCTAGACCTTCATTACCTTCTCCAAGGCCTTACTCGGCCTCAGATCCCTGTTGTTTTTGGCCTTCTTGCTGAGGCAATACCTTACCCTCAAACTAGGTCTTAACCTTCTATCTTAGAGTGCACCTTCCTTGTCCACGAGTTCCCTCCTTAGGGCCACGACTTTCCTCAAGATTACAACTCCTTGGCTGCCTAGGCTAATTCCTTTTAGCCTCCTCACACAAGTAAAGTCCTTCTCACTTGATGTGTAGTAGCCTCCCTATTAGCTTATATTTATACTTGAGTCTTAAGTCTCTTAGGAAGCCCTTTGTCTTTCAAGTGACCTCCAACACAACCTTTTAACATTAAATTTGAATATTAAATTCACCGCTTTGGATTCCAAGCCCATTCCTTTGGGTCTGTTGCTGCACAAACTAGCAGGTCCTTAAAAGAGGCAAAAGCTAGAGAGCACAACAACACTTGGGACAAAGGCCCATTGTCGCCCATCTAGTATATTCTCTATTGGGATTTCCGTATCTGGAACCCAGATTTGTGTATTCAGAAAATTCTTAATAATAAAATCCTCCAACAGCCAGAGACTGGTTTTCCCTCATTGGGTTTTTCCGGGGACTATTTGTCCAGAAATAACTGTCACTTTGTCTATGTGTGCATGAACTTGTTCTAGATCTGGATTGGTAGCGATCTGTTATGTGTTTTGCTTCGATTTTAACTTAAATTTATTCAGTTAATAACTTGTCTAAGTAGGAGGAGCATAACTAGATTAACAGTAATAATTTTTGCATAAAGTGTAAGGATTCAGAAATTTCTACATAGCCTAGGTCTTAGGGTTTCAAAGGAAAAGAGCTTAGGGAAAGGGAATTATGATATATGGGGTGAGGATAGGGTCAATTATGATGTGGGAAGGGAATCAAAGTGCTAGGGAATCAAATTTGGAATGAGGGAATAAAATTAGGGTTTGTAGCTTAGGAACACTTCAAATTTTTCATGAAAATTCAAATGCCATGAAAATTTCTCTTTGAGGAATGAAAGGAAGGTAAAAATGTGTCTTACTTACTTGCTAAGAGAAGGTGGAAACCTTTGCGGAAGTTTAGAGGAAATTTGCATGAAGTTTGGAGCTTGCTGTAGAAATTGGGCAAACGCGCAACACATAAAGCAGGCGCACAGAGCCAAGAGGAAACGCCCAGCGCAACACACAGGCGCGCAGCGGCAAGAGGAAACACGCAGCGCAACAAATAGGCGTGCAGCGCCAAGAGGAAACACGTAGCGCAACATAGGTACGCAATGCCATCTTGCAGACCACTTTTGGAGGCCTTCCCGAGCTCCAAATTGAGCTCATGATAGCTCGTTGGAAATCTCTCTCTCTCGACTACACAATGGACCTATCAAGCACTGAAAATGATCAAGTATAGCCCCTCAAAAATCAATTCTCCCAAGACTGGTCAAAAAGTGCAGAATGAGGGTTCAAAAATGAAGTGTGCTCTTGCAGGCAACTTTTGGAGACCTTCCTCAACTCCAAATTGAGCTCAGGATAGCTCATTGGAAAGATCTCTCTGTCTGGTTATCATTTGACTCATCAAGAAAGTCATTTGGATACTCCATCAGGGAGAAAAATAGATTTTCGCAAGGTCACTCCAGAAGTGCAGCAACTCTCCTATAGCAATTTTATTTTTGACATTTCTCCAAAACCATGACACTTGTATAAAAATTGAAGGCGGTTTTTCTTCCTTGACTTATGATGGACAAAAAATCTCTCACTTTTGTCAAATTAATCTTTGTTTGGTCAGAAACACAGTTTGAAGTAAAATTGGCCCTATGTCTGGCAAATGATTTGCCCCTTGGAATGACTACTTGAAAAATAGTGGGAACATGATGTTTATGAGTTGGAATGGCCTCATACTTGCTAAAATGACCTCCCTAATGCCTTCTGCTTAGATGTCTTTGATCCCATGGCAAACTGCTAATTTTGGGCAGCTAGGTCCAAACTCCATGTTGTGTTGCTTAGGTGATGATGCCAATATTTTTATTGGATTCCTCTTTCGGAGAGGTGCAAGATCGATCTAAAGATCATCTTGATCCGATGAGCACAACATTTATTTTGAATTAATTCCACTTATGTGCAAGGTCGGCCAGAATTGTAATGTAGGCTTGGAGCCCCAATAGATGTGTCACACACCCTCACTGATGGATATATATAGGTCGACGTTGGAGGCCATTTTCACCATCGCTCATCACACATTCTTTCTCTACATCTGATTGGTTCGATCATCATCTTGGAGGCTTCTCTTCACTGACATGTGGGAAAAACAACAGTTAGGGTTTCAGACTGTTCTAGGGTTTCCAGCGCAGAATTGACCAGTGTTTACTTTGGTCAACGCTTGGTCAAATTGACCCAAAACCCTCCCAAAACTTCAATCTCCTCAATCCGGATTTTTTGGCATAAACACTGAGGCTGGATGTTGACTTTGACTTGGCTGCGTTGACTTTCTGCTGTTGTTGTTTTGCGTTGATCATTGACTGGACATCGTTGACTTTTGTTGACTTTGGTTTGACTGTTGTAGAAGCTGTCTGAGAGGGTTGTGTGACACATTCTGGTTGGTTGACCGTGAGGAGACTTTGTTGGTTGAAGCATCCTGTTGACCGTCGTAACGCACCACAACACATATTTTACTGATCAAGTTAAGTGTATTTTTGGCTTGTCTTCCATCGATCGATTGGTATGTTCTATCAGCATTTTACTTTTAGGTTTATGTGATTGCTATTTGATATCGGGTATAAAGTAAGTTGCATCAAGCATAGAAGATCTATGAAAATTTACATGGTATCAGAGCTACGGTGAAGACAAAGCCCAAGTTTGTATTGAGAGCAATCACCGATGAAGTAGCATTTGTCAAGGACCCATGGGTACCTCAAATTATGATGGCTTTAAAGCTGATGAAAAGTTGACTGGCAAGGCTGACTTCCATGCTTGGAAGATGTCTTTGGATTTAATGTTGGAAGACCAAGATGTCATGGACTATGTGCAGGGTGAAATCCAAGAGCCTCCATTATCTGCACCTGCTGCCACCAAGACGAAGTATAAGAAAGGGGAAATCAAAGTAAAGTTGATCATCCAGGATTCCATCCACAAGAGTCTGGTAGCTTACATCTCTGAGCTATGCACATCTAAGGAGATGTATGATAAGTTGGTCAAAATGTTCAGGGCTAACAATGCAAATCAAGTTCTTTTCTTTAAGAACCAATTGAAGAATCTCAAGAAAGACACAGATGAATCTGTTCAATCTTATTTTCTAAAGTTGACTGAAATCAGGAATAATCTTCTTGCCATTGGGGAAACAATAGCTGATTGAGAAATGGTTCTCACCGCACTCAGAGCTCTCCCCTCTGAATGGCATGTATTCATTACTACCATTCTCAATAACAATGTGATTCCTGATTTTGACGAAGTGCTGTCGAGATGCACTCAAGAGGAAACAAGAGTGATGGAATATGAAAAGGAAGGTAATGCTGCCTTCACTGCTCATACTAAGAATAAAAACAATGATGGTCCAAGAAACCATGAAGAGCTGGGGCTCGAGAAAAGAAAGGAAGATGTTACACATGTAACAAGCTTGGCCACTATGCTAGAGAATGCCTTAATAGAAGGGATTCTCCCGGGAATGATGACAACAACAACAGGGGGAATGAGAATCAAAGGAACAACAGATTCAAAGTAAAGAGGAAGGCTCCCTCTGATCGAAATAGAAATGGGAAACCTTTCAAAAGGTCAAGAAATTCCAGGTATGAGGAATCTAATGTTGTTGATGATAAGGAAAATGAATTTATTCTTGTATCTGCCCTCTCTACATCTCCACCCGACACCTTGGATGTCTGGTTGATTGATAGTGGTGCTTCAAGGCACCTCACTGGGTTTAAAGAAGCACTTTCTGATTTGATTGAGAAGGATACTAATCTGAAAATTATCCTTGGAGATAATGCCACCTATCCCGTGAAAGGGACAGGGACTGTGACCCTCCATCTATCTCAAGGTCAAGTCCTTCGCTTGCAAGATGTACTATATGTACTTGATTTGAAGAAGAACCTTGTGTCTATTTCGGCCATGGAAGACAAAGGTTTGAAGGTGGCATTCGTCGATGGAAAGGTACGCATCTGGAAGAAGAGTTTCAAGGAAGCTTTCTTGATTGGGTATAGAGTTGATACACTCTACCAAGGTGGAGGAAGTCCACTGAGGGCTATGATATGTGATACTATTCATCAAACCGAATCATGGCACCGGAGGTATGGACACCTTCATTACACAGCCCTTCCTAAAGGAAACAAGGTGGTGACAAGGATGCCCGAATTCAAAAATGATCATGAAGGTGTATGTCAGGGTTGTGCCGAAAGAGAAATGGAGATATGCCACAATGTTACCTTTGATGAAGATGCTTCCCTCAGGAAAGTGATAAATCTTCTGGGCTCTGAGGAAGATTATGATGTAAGATTTGGGAATCAGGGAGAACCAAAGGATGAGATGATGCCTGATGTTGAAGGACCGATGGAACCGATTGATCCACCTCCTTCAATGAAGAGAAGACCCTCATGGCTCCAGGATACTCTTGAAGATTTCAAGAGAAATATGGCTCCAGGGGGGACATTCCGTGAAAGCAAGAAGCCGAATAGATACCAAAGGTATCTAGCAACAATGAGTACAATCGTACAATCTGAGCCTGGATCATTTGAAGAAGTCGTAAAGCAACAAGTCTGGAAGGATGATATGCACAAAGAATACGAGTCCATTATGAAGAGTGATGTCTGGGATGTGGTTCCGAGACTAGAGGACAAAGCTGTTGTCACCTCGAAATGGCTGTATAAGATCAAGCATGGATCTGATGGTAGTGCTGAAAAGTTCAAGGCAAGGTTCGTTGCCCGTGGCTTCTCTCAAAAGGAAGGCGTAGACTATGATGATATATTTGCACCTGTGGCCCGATATACCACCATCCAGTCTATCGTAGCTCTTGCTGCTATGCAAGGATGGAATCTTCATCATATGGATGTGAAGACCGAATTTCTGCATGGTTTGATAAAGGAAGAGGTGTATATGTAGCAACCTCTCGGGTTCAAAGTCCAGGATAGAGACTCTCGTGTATGCAGGTTAAAGAAAGCCCTCTATGGGTTGAAGCAAGCACCCAGTGCTTAGTACGAGAGGATAGATAGCTACTTGATGAAGCTGGGCTTCACTTGAAGTAATGTTGATCCGAACCTTTACTTCAAGGTTGACAGAGAAAAGCCTCTCATTCTGATTCTCTATGTGGACGATCTCTTCCTGACAGGTGCCGACCCTCTCATTCATTAGTGTAAGAGGGAGCTCGCTTTTGAGTTCAAGATGAAGGACCTAGGATTGATGCATTATTCCTAGGCTTGTAGGTCTGGCAGAGACCTGGAAAGATCTTCCTCTCTCAAGGAAAATACATTGTGAAGCTGCTAGAAAGAATTGGAATGGTGCACTGTAAGTCCGTATCGACACCGATGGAGCTCAACTTTAAGAAGTTGAGTGGAAACGTTGTTGGGCCCGTGCTAGCAAATCCTACTGAGTATCGACAGCTCGTAGGGGCCTTGATGTTTTTAGGGAACATCCGTCCTGACGTATGTTGTGCAGTGAACACTTTGAGTCAACACATGGTTGATCCTCATAACATTCACTGGGTTGGTGCCAAGAAACTCTTGAGATATCTTTGGGGCACAATAGACCATGGGCTGAGATACACTGCCGGGAGCTTGACACTCCATGGATATACTAATGCCGATTGGGCTGGCAGTGTGGTGGATCGCAAGAGCACATATGGATGCTGCTTCACACTTGGGTCTGCTTTGAGTAGGAAGCAGAAGTCGGTGGCTTTGAGCACCGCTGAGGCCGAATACATTGTAGCGTGTATGGCTTGTTGTGAAGCTACTTGGTTGCGAAAGCTCTTCAGTGAGCTGTTCGAGCATGTGCTAGATACCACCGTTATCCTTTGTGATAACCAAAGGGGGATTCGTTTGTCAGAGAATCCCATGTTCCACGATCGATCCAAGCATATTGATCGCTGGTACCATTTTATCCGGGATATGGTACAACGAGGCGCCATAAGGCTCGATCATATAGGAACTGATGAGCAGGTCATGGATATTCTCACAAAGCGCTTGGGGAAGGTCAAGTTCCTAACCTTCTGTGAGAATCTAGGAATTGTGGAACGACCCTATTCGGAGGGTCCTGTTGGATGATGAGCTGTGGGAGCTCCAGGGGGGCTTTGGGGATAGCTTCTTGGAGCTATAAGCAACCACAGGGCTAGGCTTGCCGAACCTTGTTGGTGCGCTTCTGTCCCACCGTTATGATATTGAGTTGGTTCACCTCTCTTTGATATGTTACCCATATGCGTCCTACCCATGGAGTCCCAGACTCATGGGAAGGACCTCTCATCTTGGCCAATGAGGTGGGAAAAGCTAGAGACCAGTAGCAAGACCGATGGACGCATCGGAGATTGCGGTACTCTCTATGTCTAGGATGGCACGTGTCCAACCACTTGATCTAGGATCAAGTCTAGTGAGGTTTCAGACCTCCAACTGACTTCGGGTCAGTTAAACTAACTTCGAGTTAGTATATGACTCTCTTGAGTCCAAGTGAGGTTTCGGACCTCCAACTGACTTTGGGTCAGTTAAACCAACTTCGGGTTGGTATATGACTCCTTTGAGTCGTATAGAGGTTTCAGACCTCTAAGCTGATTTTGTCAGCCAAGAGTGATGTCTTTGTGACTCAACCTTTTGTTCCGAAATAAATAAGCCAGCAAAACAAGTTACGACGGGATGACGCACGATGTTTGGATGGCACAGGTGGATGGAGTTCTCCCTAGTTGAGAGGGAGTGTTAGTTTTGGGCAACTACGTCCAAACTCCATGTTGTGATGCTCAGATGACGATGCCAATATTTTTATTGGATTCCTCTTTCAGAGAGGTGCAAGATCGATCTAAAGATCATCTTGATCCGATGAGCACAACATTTATTTTGAATTAATTCCACTTATGTGTAAGGTCGGCCAGAATTGTAATGTAGGCTTGGAGCCCCAATAGATGTGTCACACACCCTCACTGATGGATATATATAGGTCAATGTTGGAGGTCATTTTCACCATCACTTATCACACATTCTCTCTCTGCATCTGATTGGTTCAATCATCATCTTGGAGGCTTCTCTTCACTAACATGTGGGAAAAAGAATAGCTAGGGTTTCAGACTTTTCTAAGGTTTCCAGCGCAGAATTGACCACCGATGACTTTGGTTAATGCTTGGTCAAATTGACCAGAAACTCTCCCAAAACTTCAATCTCCTCAATCTGCTTTTTTTGGCACAAAATCAAGGCTGGACGTTGACTTTGACTTGGTTGCATTGAATTTTTGCTGCTACTGTTTTGCATTGACTGTTGACTGGACAATGTTGACTTTTGTTGACTTTGGGTTGATTGTTGTAGAAGCTGTCCGAGAGGGTTGTGTGACACATTCTAGTTGGCTGACCGTGAGGAGACTTTGTTGGTTGAAGCATCCTGTTGACCGTCGTAACGCACCACAACACATATATTTTTCTAATCAAGTTAAGTGTATTTTTGGCTTGTCTTCCGTCGATCTATTGGTATGTTCTATCAGCATTTTACTTCCATGTTTATGTGGTTGCTATTTGATATCGGGTATAAAGTAAAGTTGCATCAAGAATAGAACATCTACAAAAATTCACACAAACCCTAGCTCGGTGGGAGAGGAAATTAGGGTTTGGTGTTTGTGGAAAATGATGATTTGGGCACCCTTGGGAAAAGACAACTCCCTTTGGCATTCTCTTAACCTTTTGAAACTTTACCCTTTCACTTGACTATTTCCTTTGACAAATTGATCTTTTGATGGTTTTTGAGAACTTTTTGAATTTGACTTTTTGGTGCTTTGGCATGTTTGGAACAATGAGTTAGCAGCTTGGAATGATGAACTTATTACATTTAAATGAATAAAATTACATAACTGAAATATAAAAATTACATGTTGAAACAAGCACTTTTCTTTGCAAGTCATCTTCACATGGCGAAGAGAAGTTTATTGGATCACCCTTTACTTGTTGATCTTATGCAATGAAATGAAGTTTTATTGAATCATGGAAACCCTAATGACCTAGTGAAACCTTGAAAAACCCTAAAATACCTAATGAGACCTTGAAGGACTGAATTTCAAGAAGACATGACTGACATTATGGCATGATGACATTAACTTTACGAATGATGTATAGTTAGCAAGGTATGAAACTATGCGAGCAAGTAATCAAATTTGAGGAAGAGTGATGTTTTTGAACTAGGGCTACCATGAGTGACTAAATTTTTGCATGACCTAGTGGAATGATAAAAAATTTCTTAGTGGGACTCCTAAAATGATATGAAAAGAGTATTTTTGATCACTGATGGCAGTATGCAAACAGTGACACTAACATTGGCCTTATTGGGGATGATAGTTCTGAAAGAGGTGTCAAGAACCATAGAACTCTGGATTTTGTAGATAAGTGCCTCTTCCATTGGGCCAATACGGTCAAAAACTCAAACTAATAAACATGACTTAAAACTGATAACTCAGATGAAATAGACTGACTCAAAACAAACTCAAATTGACTGAAAACAAGACTCAAAACTGACTTACTTGATTGAAACACAACTGACAAACTGAAAATATGCTCAAAATTGAGCTTATTCAACAAAACCTACTCTAACTGATTTGTTCATCACCTGATCAAGTGAAATGGAACAACCAATGCAACCACGTAAGCATTTTGGCTGCTAGTTGAATTCTCTGCAAGTGCTTGCTTATGAGCAAGAAGAGAGAACTACTGAAAGGCAACTCCCATGAAAACTTGTAATCAGATTGAATCTTAATGAAATTGCAAAGCATGAGCCCACCGACTGATCTCAAGAATGCTGCAAAAGAATCTTCATAGGAATACATATTGATTTCCAGCCCATATAATTCATTACTGCTCTGCTCTAGGTATTCTTTGTACCTTGATTTTAAAATTTTTTTAACATCCGTGCTTTCTTCCCTTGAAGACTTCAACAAGTTGACAAAAGGATCCTGAAACTCGTGAATAACCAATTTTTCCTGATAATCAACAACAAAACAAGAATCTTCTTCATTACTCTATTGATATGGCTGCAAATGTTCGGATGAGATTTGTAATGAGACTCCTGCTGAAAATGAGAAAGAAATCGACTATGGAATCAAGTTTATATCAACACTCTTTTCAGGCTCACAGTTAGCTAATGGAGAAGGACTTTTACTGCAGATATCATCCAACACATCAGCTACAGGGTCATGAAAAACTTGAAAAGACTGCTGCAACCTATTTTCCATTGCTTTTAATGTAATATTCCCAATTAGCTTTGCTAATTGGAATATTTCATTTTTGCTTTATTTTGCCGCTTTAGCTAGAAATAATAAATAAAGTGAGAAATAAGAGGGGTCACCTCACTTTAGTCACTTCACTTTATAAAATAAAGTGTTTTCCTAGTTGATTAACGTTATAACTTAAAGAGGGGGCCTTGGGGGTCCACACGTATATGAGGGGAGGCCTCACGCTGACCCAAGGGTAATTGCAAGGTGAAGGACGCAGTTAAGGTTTTGGAGGGAGTTTAGCATTATAAAAGGAGGGGTTTCCACTTCATTTGGCATGCATGATTTTATATTGATATTGAGAGCTAGACTTCTGTCTGCTTCAGCACGCCGGTTGTTTAGTCGGTCTGCAGCACTGTTTAGTGCAACCGAGTGTCTCCGGTCGGAGATCTCACCCTTAGCCTCGGGGGACTTCGAGTGCCTGCCCTGGTAAGGTTATTTCTGGTTTCACCCTTAGCTTCGGGGGACTTCGAGTGGCTGCCCTAGTAAGGTTATTTTCTGAGTAACACCTTTCAGTTTCAGTGGCAAGCAGCAGCAGTTTCTGGTGCAGGTTTGGAGAGGAAGAAGCCCTTCTTGTGGCTGCGCAGATCTGAAAAGGAGGGACGACGTGTGCCCCGAGAGGAAAAGAGGACCCGGTTCGACCTTGGAGTGAGGGACGGTTTGTTCCGGGAAGGACGCGGTTCGAGATGCGAGAAGGAGGGACGGTCCGGGAGGAGAAGTACGCGGTCCGGTGAGAAGGAGGGACGGTTGTTCTAGGAGACGAAGAATGCGGTGCGAGGGGCATTGATAGATCCAGACTTGGAGATTACAGATCTGAAAGGGTATTTGCAGATCTAGTTCTGTAGGGTGCAGATCTGGAGATATAGCATTAGATCCAGCTTGGGAGATTGCAGATCTGAGGAGATATTGGCAGATCCAGTCTAGATCTGAAGAGATAACATCAGATCCAGCCTTGGAGGTTGCAGATCTGAAGAGATATTGTCAGATCCAGCATAGATCTGAAGGGATAACAGCAGATCTGATCTAGGAGGACGCAGATCTGGAGGGATAGGACGCAGATCTAGATTGGAGGCTTCAGATCCAGTAGATCTGAGCATACATGACGCAGATCCATCAGGGAGGACACTGATCTGGTGAGCAGGATTGTGTGAGAGGGGCTTGACAGCGTTTTCCAGCATTCAGGAGCTGATCCACTCATCTGGTGGTTCTTGTGACTAGCACTCCATCTGTTTCTGCGCTGTCACTAGCAGGGACAGCGTTTTCATTGGTGAGGGTTTGGAGGATTGATATCAGCTATCTTTTAGTCTTCAGCTCATAGTTCCAGTGCATTCCAGCTTCAGTCTTCAGAGCAGTCTTCAGCCAGCTAGGACGCTGTCCTTATTTGCAGCCATTGTTTGTCTGAGAGGGTCTCCACTTGCCTAGGGCAAGGATAGGTGCACTCATTCTGATTTTCTTGTACTCCTCTCTATGTACTTTCAGATTAATAAAATGGCTTAGTTTTCTGGCATTCTATGTGTAATTGTTCCATGATCTGGTTCAGCATTGTATTTTCTATATCTGTCTGGCATATTTCTGTTTATTACTGGTTATTTCCCTTTGGGGATATTACAGTGGTATCAGAGCATAATTCTGGCTCAGCCTGTGGTCTATGACATTGGGAGAGAGATCATACAGAGGGTTGCTGAAATTTTGGAGAGCAATAGCAGTTGCAATACCAGAAACGTAGTTGGAAAAAGGGCCAAAATAAAAAGGGTCAAATTTTGAAGTTTGGAATTAGGAGAAACGTTTTCTGGGTTTTTCTGGGTTTTGGACAAGGATCACCTTCCAAAATTCCTAGAATTTTCTGAATAGTTTTCAGTGGGTAAATCGGAGGTCGAAGTTAAGCAGCAGTATGGTTTGGCAGCAGCCGTGCAGTTTCTGAGGAGCCTGTAGGCACCTAGCAGAAAATGCCAATGGCAGGAGATGTGAGTCCAGCTCGATATGCAGCCGTTTTTGCAGAGTGGCAGAGCCTAGGTCAGGCATTCATGGATGCTTTCCCCTTGGAGCGCTATTTCCAGTATCGATGCGGCATCAAACCCCCTGAGCAGCACCAGCACAAGAGGCACGGATACCACCGTGATGACCACCGTGCAGCTAGTAGATTTCATTTGCCCAGGTTTGATGGCTCATCAAACAGTTCGGCAAAGTCCTGGGTGGAGAAGCTGGACATCTATTTCCAGCTTAATCAGATGCCAGAGACAGAGGTCATTAAGATGGCTACATTACATTTAGAGGGTAAGGCTCAGGATTGGTGGTTTCATGGATTGGCGACACTAGGGCATTCCACAGTGACGACATATGCCGAGTTTACCAGGAGGGTGGTAGAGCGCTTTGACAGGAGGGATCCGGAGCAGCATTTTGGTGAGTTGACCAAGCTCAAACAGACTGGGAGTGCAGAGACATACATTTCAGACTTCTTGAGGATTTCGGTGATGGTACCTGATTTATCGGCAGCTCGGATGGTTTGCATGTTTGTGGGGGGGCTGTCAGAGCCACTTCGTAGCCTAGTCCTGACGAACAGACCGGCTACCCTTCGGGATGCCATCAGCAGGATTCGGGACTTACAGGATGTCTTACCCAGAACTCGGACACCTTATCCCCAGAGACAGGCCTTCCAGCCTAAGGGTAAGGACACGAGGGCTCCGCCTCCCAAGGCGAATCCTGGACGAGGGCAGTTTGATGATGAGGCCAGGAGAGAGCTGAGGAGGAAGCGGTTGTGCTTCACTTGCCGGGAGCCATGGGCACCAGGACACAGGTGTGCGGCGGGGAAGGCACACTTCATTGAGGTCTTCTCCGAGAGCAGTGGAGAAGAGGATGAGGGAACACCGGATTGCAGGGAGTTCGAGGATACACCTAGTGAGACACAGGACTCACCATCATTAGAGACCTCCTTGACCGTGCCGGTTGATATCGTAGTGGAGGAGGTAGAGCCTACCCCGATAGAGACATCCACTGAGGTGATGACTGGAGCCATGTCTGAGTCTTCGGGTGGTAGCAGCACACGACAGATGGGTGAGGTATCAGGAGATATATCCACTATCGATAAGGCACTAGGAGATACAGAGGTATTGGATGATGGTCGCGGACAGCGGTATCATCGGCTTTGGACGGACCTTCGCGTTTTGAGAGAGAAGGCTGCGTCAGTACGGGAGACCATTTTATTGCAGGACCAGGAGCTGGAGAGTATGAGAGTAACTTGTGCCAAGTCGGCGGCCAAGTTGGTCCGCATTGGGGAACAATTGGATTCCCTGATGGTACAACCCAAGAGCACATTGCAGCATCAGATCATTCCCCTTCAGGTATGCATGGATGGGACTAGCAGTATTGTTGGGTCATCTCTTCCCATTAGAGAGAGAGAGGCAGAGCCACCTAGTCAGGTCTCATATATTGACTTGGATAATGGGATGAGACGATTAGAGTTGCACAGGGTACACCAGCCACGTGTTGAGGTTGGATGGCGAGAGATTTTGAGTTGGTACTCGATGGAGCAGACTATGGATGAAGAGGAGGTCTCAAGGAGAGATCTCACTGGAGATGCACTTCGACACACCATGGGGTGCGATGACTTTCTTCCCTTCTCACAAGAGCAGATAGAAGATGGGGGACATCTTTGGATGGATGACATCTCTCATGCTTGTGTTGGACATTCCTTGAGCCACACACATCATGATGGGAGGTTTTTGCCTACCACCTATTTGATTCTTGATAGGGTCTCATTGATCCTTGAGAAGTTTATACTTCAAAATCCCATGAAGTGCAAAATCAGAAATTTGATTTGGGAGGATGGTAGCCCTCATGGGAGGAGTAACCGGATGAGGAGAAGGAGGCATCCACAAGTAATTGAGTGGATGGGGATGATGAGCAAGGAGCTAGGAGGCTACTTGCAGATCTGTGCTACCAGGCAGCAGGAGGCTTGGCTGCGCTGGTTACTCTTGAAAGAGTTTGGCCATCTCTTGGCAAACACTCTTCCTAAGAGTCGGAGGGTGGAGGAAAGATGGTTGGATACTTGCATCATGGAGCAGCATAGAGTATGTATGCATGGTGTTGCTATGATACTCGAGTTGTATGATGGAAGTATGGGGAGGCAACAAATTATTTGGTTGCTTGGTTTGTTTCTGGGAGAGCAAGGGCAGAATTGCTCTCACACTTTGCATGATGTTGCAGGAAGAGGGGATGGCACTATCTCCTTGATCTTTGATGATGACGGGGAAGCACTTCCATCTTGGGGAGTATTCCACACTTGTTGCAGCAGTATTAGAGGAGTCTTTGACAAGGAGCATGTCAAAGAGCAGAGTCTGGTAGTGACAGGAGCTATTTGCATGAGCTCCCAACGTTGTCACCTTGGAGCAAAACATTATGGATGAAGTGTGCGCAGCAGAGATATGGTGGATCTATAACCCATAGGTCCCAGGATCACTTCATATTTGTTGCACAAAGAGGAGGTAATGATGATAGAGACATCTATGGCACATTCTTCTTGACTTGGGTTTCCAAGCATGAGGAGGATTATCTTCTTGCAGCACATGGTTCATTCTTCTTCATAGCATGCCAAAACACTATGGAGGACTCATTTATGGATCCATGTACCATCTTACTTCCAGCATATGGTCAGATGTGTATGGGAGGCTTGATTATGAGAGAGACACATGAGCTGAATGTGCCTTTGAGTATTTTCTGCACTACATGTTCTAATAGGAGCATGGGAGGAGGCATGGCCACCACTACTACATATGTGTTCTCTTTTGGTGTGGGCCATGAGATTGATATTCATCCATTGTACAACCATGGGCAAGTGTTTGGACCTATGTTGTTGTCATATTCAGCCATTTACTACCCATTAGTGATGGATCTTGTACATTGCTTGCCATATGATTTTCTGAGATTGCAGTGGATGAGACTGCACTGTATCCTTGTGAGGGATTGTTTGCATTATGCATCCTCATGTAACACCTTCAGCAAACATCTCATTAGGATGATCCATGAAGCACATGTCCTATTCTTCATGGATGAATTGTTTTGGGCCAGCTTGTTCTTCGTTGTTGGAGGGACCTTCCTTGGAGGATTGTTCTTCACTTTGCCATTGGAGGGCAATGATTTTGCAGCCCAAGATCAGACTTTCAGCCCGCCTTCATTACTGGAGCTTGAGGTGGAAGGATATTTTCAGGAGTTGCCTTGTCGGGAGGTGGCTCATTTGGTTTGGATGATTGCTTGGGGATGGAGGGTCCACATGAGAGAGATGTTCCTCACTTCATGCCTTGAGTGGAGAGAGATGATGAGCTGGTACACAGTCGATGGGACAACTTACACATTCATAGATGCAGAGCAGCAGCAGTCATGGTCTTTAGTCATAGCCGGAGGCAGTGAGCAGTCTGAGTCATGGGACTTGGGCGATTATTGGCCACAGTGGCGATGGGATCCGGGAGGACTATTGATTGGCTGGTACCATGAGAGGCCAGTTTGGGATCCTGGCATTGAGATATCCCTTCATATCATGGTGATGCAGGAGACAGAGAGGTTTCAGTGGGACCCAGGCACATTTTGCAGTATTGGCGGGGAGCATCAGTTAGAGAGTAGGCTTGTTCGAGCATTGCTTGAGAACAAGCAATTTTTGCCGGATGAGGATGCCCCTTGGGCGAGCGAGCAGACTCTACAGCATCCATCACTTCAGTTGCTTGAGGACAAGCAACGTTTTGCCGGGGGAGACTGTAATATTCCCAATTAGCCTTGCTAATTGGAATATTTCATTTTCGCTTTATTTTGCCGCTTTAGCTAGAAATAATAAATAAAGTGAGAAATAAGAGGGGTCACCTCACTTTAGTCACCTCACTTTATAAAATAAAGTGTTTTCCTAGTTGATTAACGTTATAACTTAAAGAGGAGGCCTTGGGGGTCCACACGTATATGAGGGGAGGCCTCACGCTGACCCAAGGGTAACTGCAAGGTGAAGGACGCAGTTAAGGTTTTGGAGGGAGTTTAGCATTATATAAGGAGGGGTTTCCACTTCATTTGGTATGCATGATTTTATATTGATATTGAGAGCTAGACTTCTGTCTGCTTCAGCACGCCGGTTGTTTAGTCGGTCTGCAGCACTGTTTAGTGCAACCGAGTGTCTCCGGTCAGAGATCTCACCCTTAGCCTCGGGGGACTTCGAGTGCCTGCGCTGGTAAGGTTATTTCTGGTTTCACCCTTAGCTTCGGGGGACTTCGAGTGCCTGCCCTAGTAAGGTTATTTTCTGAGTAACACCTTTCAGTTTCAGTGGCAAGTAGCAGCAGTTTCTGGTGCAGGTTTGGGGAGGAAGAAGCCCTTCTTGTGGCTGCGCAGATCTGGAAAGGAGGGACGTTGTTCCAGAGGAAAAGAGGACGCAGTTCAGCCTTGGAGTGAGGACGCTGTTCCAGGAGGGACGCAGTTCAGATCTGAGAAGGAGGGACGCTGTTCCAGGAGGAGAAAGTACGCAGATCAGGCTGAGAAGGAGGGACGCTGTTCTAGGAGACAGAAGAATGCAGATCTGAGGGCACATTGATAGATCCAGACTTGGAGATTACATATCTGAAAGGGTATTTGCAGATCTAGTTCTGTAGGGTGCAGATCTGGAGATATAACATTAGATCCAGCTTGGGAGATTGCAGATCTGAGGAGATATTGGCAGATCCAGCCTAGATCTGAAGAGATAACATCAGATCCAGCCTTGCAGGCTGCAGATCTGAAGAGATATTGTCAGATCCGACGCAGATGCGAAGGGATAATCGCCGAATCCCCGATCTAGGAGGAGGACGCGGTCTGGAGGATGGGACGCGGAGGAGATGCGGATTGGGCTTCGAGATCCGAGTAGATGCGAGCATACGGACGCGAGCCATCGGGGAGGACGGCGCGCGAGTGAGCGGGGACGAGAAGGCTTAACGGCGTTTTCCGGCATTCGGAGTTGATCCATTTATGCGGAGATTCTTGTGACTAGCACTCCATACGACTGCACGCGATGTCCGCGGCGAAGACGGCGTTTTCATTGGTGAGGTTTGGAGGATTGATGCTCCCGGCTATCTTTTAGTCTTCGGCTCATAGTTTCGGTGCATTCCGGCTTCGGTCTTCGGAGCGATCTTGTTGACTAGGACGCGTACGCCATTGCAGCCATTGTTTGTCTGAGAGGGTCTCCACTTGCCTAGGGCAAGGATAGGTGCACTCATTCTGATTTTCTTGTACTCCTCTCTATGTACTTTCAGATTAATAAAATGGCTTAGTTTTCTGGCATTCTATGTGTACTTGTCCATGATCTGGTTCCGGCATTGTATTTTCTATATCTGTCTGGCATATTTCTGTGTATTACTGGTTATTTCCCTTTGGGGATATTACATTTAATGAGACTGCATGACTTTCTACAGGCTGCTCATCCTTTTCTTTAGAGACATTATGAAAATTTTCCTTTAAAAACTGAAATTCTTCAAAACATAATGGTACAAATTCATCTTGCATCATTTGATCATATGTTTCAGCTTCCAAGCCTTCATCTGCAATTTGAAATTCAATGGAACTCGGTGGCTGCAAATCTAGAGCTAAGGAGGATTCTAGTCGCAAATGATTTCCTAAACCATTTTAGGAGAAGGTTTATCATTTATAGTGTTGACCACTCGCTTATCTGCTTGCTTATAGTTTTCTCTTATTTTTGCAAATGAGGAGAAACACAAGGGTAAGGAGCTCTGATCAAGAATTTCATTATCTTTTTTATTGTCAAGATCAAAACTTAATCACTGCTGATTTCTGATTGCATGAAAGTTGTCTCTGATGAACTGAAACAAAGTAAAACAACGAGGTAAAGATCCTTCACTTACTTCCAAATTTTCTGCACTTTCCTCCTCATTGCCATAGCTGATATGCCTCCGCTGATCACTGTATTCGAGCTGCTGAAATTGAACTTCCTCCTTCCACAAACCAGATGTTGATTGGTCTGCAATATTAGCTTCTGTTTGGAGAACATAATTTTCGTCATATTGATCATACTTAGGCAAATCATCAAAAGAACGAATGTCATCAAACATACACATTAGATCAACAGATTGTTTCTCCTCGGATCGATCTACAAATCCATTTTTTGATCTACGGTAACTAGGATTAGTAGGAAAGTGTTCATGCAATAACCTCTTCTTTTTCTGTAATAAGTGGGTCATGGTGATCTTGAACGGAAAATCCATCTCTCATGGTGATCTTTTGCATCATTTCCTCTACTGTACTTACCAAAATGTCTAGCTTTACCTCTGAAGATGTCAGGTGCTCTGCAATGTTCTCCCTCTCTTCTTCCTTCAACTTTTCCCTTCTGATCAACAGATTAGCCTCTACATCTATTGCACTGTTCTGCATCTCTTCAAGTGTTGCAAGGTTCCTTTCTCTCAGCTGAAACTCCATATCCAGATCAAAGGCATCCGGGTAATGTAAGAGAGCTAAGCCAGGAGGAGGTCTTATATCAGCAGGTATCGAATAATAGACTTGATTGAATCTGGAAGAAAATTGTTGTACTGTCTCCCCTAGTTGTCTTTTCAGTTGGTTATAATTTTTTAAAATCAAGAAAGGGTTTTCTTTGACCACCCACTTTTCGAGGAAAACTTTGACAAACTGCGGGAAATATGAGATGCTCGTAGCAGGCAGGTTTTTGAACCAACTCTTGACTTTGCCTGGCAAAGAAAGAGAAAATAGCCTGATGCTGGCATTCTCTTCGTCAACTTCAAAAAGGTCGAGGAAAGTCTCAAAATTCTGCATATGTCTCTCAGCAGTGATGTTGTCACATTCACCATCAAACCTCGACAGATATAGGTAATGTCTTTCAGGGAAAGCATGGAGTATAGGAGGTAAGATGAGTGGTTTGTATCTATTTGGAATTTGACGAGGTGTAGGAGTATGTACAGAGGCCGTAGGATTAATTTTGGTCTCTTTAGGCTCATCAACTTAAAGATGGTCACATATGATTCGGAAAAAGGGTCTAGACCAAGATCAAAGGCGTATGGGAAATTTGTATTTACAACCTTCAAAGGAGCGGAATTCAACGGAGGTCCATGATCTTTTCTCAAACATAATATACCTTGGAATTCTAGACATTCTCAGGAAAAGAGAAGAAATATTTCATGATAAAGATCATGCTGTCTTGAATGAAAGTGCAAGTTGAATACTTGATCTTCCCATGTTGTCTTTTCATATTTCTTGGCAAGGTTCATCCTCCAGTGGAGTCTTTGGATTTAATTTCGAAACTGATTTGGAGTTGCCAGGTGAATGATGCACAACCTTCTTGTTGCCTGATCGTTGTTCACCATCAACAATCAGATCTGATCTTTGTCGTTTTTTCCCAGGGAAGATTTGTCTTTTCGTTTCTTGACAACGATGCCAGTATGTTATCACTCCGCTAGATTTCTAAGGTTGAAGAAGAAATCTCAGCAGAGGTAACTACAAACCAACCTTTTAACTTGGTATCTAGCCCTACCAAGTCGGAGAGGGCTCTCTCCACAAAAATCATAGCTGAGAGGGCTGGATGAAAATGGTTTAGGCTAGCTATGAAATGCAGAAGGATTTGTTTTGATTTGATTAGGTTGGGTTTGTTGGATGAGGATTAGGTCAAGGGGACTGGGTCAGGGCAAATAAGATGGGAATTGCAGTCCATTTAGTGAGGTAAGGTAGGTAGAAAGCTTAGTACTTTAAGGTGATTTTGTGAGATGGTTTCAAACTGATGAGGAGCTAGGAAGAGCATAAGAGTTGTATTCTTCCTAAATTGAAGAAAATGTACAAATTATGACAACTTTCCCAAAACAGAGCATGAAAGAACATGGATTCTTTCTATCAACTTGAAAATTATCATATAACAGACATGAAATGGTTTATGAGCTTACAAAAAATTCATACAAATAATCACAAAGAAAAAACAATGCCAAACATTCATACCACATGATTCCCAAGGAAATAACTGCAATTCTTCGTTAATTACTAGGCCAAACTGTTTCTTGATCAATACACTAGCATCCAAACTGATTCCAACCTTTGAAAATGAGTCAAAAAGTACAATATATAGACCTCAAACAAACTCCTCCTTGCCTCAGGGGTCGAATTCGTGAGAGGAGTTCCACCAAAGACTGAGCTGAAAGCTGAAGTGTAGGGAGGTCCAAGTGACTCAACCCTAACTTTCGCAAATTGATTCATTACACGTCATCATGAGTCTTAAATTAATGTATTTACGTTATATAATAGTAAAAATACCATAATTACATTTACATCATTGATTTACAGAGGTAAAAACATGATTCCCCAAGATAAAAAGTCAAATTTGCACAAAAACTCAGAAAAATCAGACAATTGTCAAACGCGCCATCCCTTTGTCAAACGTGATATCCATGTTGCAACCTGATTTGGGGTGCCTTCCTGGTGTTCAAATTGGGCCCAGGATAGCTCGTTGGAAATATTATCCTGTCTACTTTCCAAATATGCCTTTAGTTTGCAGAATGGACTTGATTTACCTTGTCAAAAATTGATTCTTCCAAGATTTCTCAGCGCGCAGCGCCACGGCCAAAAATGATGTAGAAACATGATTTTTCGCTAGTTTTTTGACATTTTAACCTGCTTGTTTTGCAAACCAAGGCTGGCAAAGTGGTTTTCTGAGATGTATTTACCATTTTGCATCCAATGGTGGTGGCCTTTTGGTCAAAGGATGGCCCAAAAAAGAGCTCAGCGCTAAGGGCGCTGTGCATTTGACAATTTCTCTGTCACGTGACAGTCCAAAAACACAAATAAAAAGACAGAACTTTGCAAAAATGACCCAAAAACCTTTCAAAATTGGTGAAGTGAGTGTTGATGATGTGGCTAGGCTTGGAGTGAAGCCTCTGCAAGTATATCTAACTTCCTTTTCTCTTCTTGCATGGTCAATGCCTCAATTTTTGCATTGGCTTGTCTAAGCTTTGCCCTTGCAATTTTGTCTCTTGCAGTAGTGTTTTGCCACCCTCCTTTGTATGTCATTCTCTGTTGTCTGTCTTCCTCCTCCAATCTGTCTTCGTCCTCTTGCCTACCCTCCTCCTCTTGCATGTAGTCTTTGTTTTCATCCATTGTGTCTAGGTCTAGAAACTCTAGGGAGATGAATTGGGAGTGAAATGTAGGTTTAGGGAATGGGGAATGGGATGGAAAAAATTAGGGAGATGGGGGAAAGGGTTTATGAAATGAGGGAGGTGACAAGGAGTAGTAATGATAAGGGATTTAGGATAGGGAATTTTATTACAGGTTAGGGATTTTGGGAGCCTAGGCAAATGAGTAGCCTAGGTCTTAGGGTTTCAAAGGAAAAGAGCTTAGGGAAAGGGGATTATGATATAGGGGGTGAGGATAGGGTCAATTATGATGTGGGAAGGGAATGAAAGTGCTAGGGAATCAAATTGGGAATGAGGGAATGAAATTAGGGTTTGTAGCTTAGGAACACTTCAAATAATTCATGAAAATTCAAACGCCATGAAAATTGCTCTTTGAGGAATGAAAGGAAGGTAAAAATGTGTCTTACTTGCTAAGAGAAGGTGGGAACCTTTGCTGAAGTTTAGAGGCAATTTTCATGAAGTTTGGAGCTTGCTGTAGAAAATGTGCAACGCAACACATGGCGCAGCGCTAAGAGGAAACACGCAGCACAACACACAAGAGCGCAACACTGTTTTGCAAGCCACTTTTGGAGGCCTTCCTGAGCTCCAAATTGAGCTCATGATAGCTCGTTGGAAATCTCTCTCTCTTGGCTACACAATGGACCTATCAAGCACTGAAAATGATCAAGTATAGCCCCTCAAAAATCAATTCTCCGAAGACTAGTCAAAAAGTACAAAATGAGGGGTGCAAAAATGAAGTGTGCTCTTGCAGGCAACTTTTGGAGACCTTACTGAACTCCAAATTAAACTCAATATAGCTCATTGGAAAGGTCTCTCTGTCTAGTTATCATTTGACTCATCAAGAAAGTCATTTGGACATTCCATCAGGGATAAAATTTGATTTTCCCAAGGTCATTCTTGAAGTGCAGCAACTCTCCTATAACCACTGTATTTTTTACATTTGTCCAAAACCATGACACCTGTGTAAAAACTGAAGGATGTTTTTCTTCCTGGACCTATGATGGACAAAACCTCTCTCACGTTTGTCAAATTCATCTCTCTTTGGTCAAAAACACAGTTTGAAGTAAAACTGACCCTATGTGTGGCAAATGATTTGTCCCTTGGAATGACTTCTTGAAAAATGGTGGGGACACGATGTTTATGAGTTGGAATGGCCTCATACTTGCTGAAATGACCTCCCTTATGCCTCCTATGCTTAGATGTCTCTGATCCCATAGCAAACCTTAGGTCAGTGGGAGAGGAAATTAGGGTTTGGTGCTTGTGGAAAATAATGATTTGGGCACCCTTGGGAAAAGACAAATCCCTTTGGCATTCTCTTAAACTTTTGAAACTTTACCCTTTCACTTGACTATTTCCTTTGAAAAATTGATCTTTTGATGGTCTTTGAGAACTTTTTGAATTTGACTTTTTGGTGCTTTGGCATGTTTGGAACACTGAGTTAGCAGCTTGGGATAATGAACTTATTACATTTAAATGACATAATATTACATAATGGAAATATAAAAATTACATGTTGAAACAAGAACTTTTCTTTGCAAGTCATCTTCACATGGCGAAGAGAAGTTTATTGGATCACCCTTTACTTGTTAGTCTTATGCAATGGAATGGAGTTTTATTGAATCATGGAAACCCTAATGACCTAGTGAAACCTTGAAAAACCCTAAAAGACCTAATGAGACCTTGAAGGACTGAATTTCAAGATGACATGATTGACATTATGGCATGATGACATTAAATTTACGTATAATGTACAGTCAGCAAGGTATGAAACTATGCCAACAAGTAACCAAATTTGAGGAAGAGTGATGTTTTTGGACTAGGGCTACCATCAGTGACTAAATTTTAGCATGACCTAGTGGAATGATAAAAAACTTCTGAGTGGGACTCCTAAAATGATATGAAAAGAGTATTTTTGATCACTGATGGTAGTATGCAAATACTGACACTAACACCCGGAAAAACCAATGCAGCAGATCCAAGGGTTTGTATTATTAAGCAGCAGTATTCTGAGTACAACTAGGGTGCCAAAATCTGGCTCACTTAATAGAGAAAATCCTCAGCAGATAGATAAAATAGTGAGTTTTACCTCACACTTCAAGTTCTGGGTGATCCAAGACCAGACTGGCGAAACCCCAGCTCCCTATGCGCTGCCTCTGCGCAGTAGATACATAGGCCTGCGTGGGGCTTGTGAAATTTTCAATCTGAAAACTATACAGTTGCAGTGATAGATGTATTCCTCCTACTTATTATTTCAATAAATTATTTTTCAGAAATCTTCTGGCAAATATCGAAATAAATACTAAATACATATGCTGAGAAATAAACAGTAAAGGACATAAGCACAAGAATCAATCACATGTACACAGTTATTTTTGGACAATTGTCCTTGGAAAAACCCAATGGGGGAAAACCGGTCCAGCAGATGAGGGTTTTTTTAATTCTTCAGCAAATGATATCTTTACAGGGAAATATAATGGCAGATAAAATCTGAAACACCTCAGACTGTATTTCCTGCTCCCTCGGACAATTCTGACACCCTGATCAGCCCCTACTGGCTCCTGTGCCTGTCTGCGTGTTTCACTGCGCAGTCCCAGCGCTGGACTACTTAAATCTGTGTAGGGACTGCGCGGGTTCTCTATGCTGCAGCCTCAAGGTGCCTCCAATGGCCCACTGCTGCCCTCTGTCCCTGATCTCGATCACTACTGACTCCCTCAGCCTTCTGCTTCTACAAACTCTTCTCCTTGCAACTCTCCCACTGAAATCAAATTCTATTGCTTCAGGAATCGATCTCCTTCGGGTACTGAGTGTATGCCCGACTTGTTTTCCAAATGACCGTCAAGCCTTCTTTTATAATCTTCTCGTTGGGGAAACAACGACCCAGATTAGAAGATTATTCAATGGCTAAGATTAAAACTTGACTTGATCCATGTTTTCTAGAAGATTCACACTCTGACTTATTAATACCCTTTAATTATTTCATTTCCCTAAGTTTAGACTTAGGGTCATCATTAAAATAATTAATTATATTAATAAGTCATGAACCGAGTGGAATTTCCACAAATTGTTTCTGGGTTCTTTGGGATGCTGCTGTCCAAGCCTTCCTGCAAAGTTTGAGACTTGGAACACTTCCGGATGCTACAAAAATCAACACTCCCTCTTAGAGAGGAAGGTGTTCCAACAATATGCCTGCTACATGCTGCTTTGCTTTTGAAGTACCCTCTGTATTGTTGATCTCTGGACACTGCCGCTCATCTGTTGCGCTGTTGTCCTCTATATTGCTGCCTTTGAAACTACCACTGTCATTGCTGCATCTATACCACACTCCCTCTGAATATTGATTCTATCCATTCCTACTACTAGAAGAGATTCTTCATCATCCCCATCTTTTCTCTGAAGTAGACAAACTTTGTCTTCCCTAGAGCTTTCGTGAGGATGTCTGCCACCTGTTCTCCTGTTGGAGTGTACTGCAACTGAACCGCTCCATGTTGTACACAGTCCTTGATGAAGTGACACTTTATGTTAATATGTTTCGACCTATCATGAAACACAAGATTTTCAGAGAGCTTGATGTAACTCTGATTATCGCATAAGATGTTGGTCGCTTCCATTTTCTCCTTGAGTAGGTTCACTAACAGTTTTCGAAGCCATATGGCCCAACAAGCTCGTTGGCTGCCATACACTTTAGTTCGCCGAACTCGGTGCTACCGACCATTTCTGTTGCACCCGGGAAGTCATGTGATCTAGAGGCTGAAACGGTACGGTACTCTTCGATCTGCGAACTTCCAACCCAATTTAACGTCGGTGAAACCACTCTATATTGCTGCCTTTGAAACTACCACTGTCATTGCTGCATCTATACCACACTCCCTCTGAATATTGATTCTATCCATTCCTACTACTAGAAGAGATTCTTCATCATCCCCATCTTTTCTCTGAAGTAGACAAACTTTGTCTTCCCTAGAGCTTTCGTGAGGATGTCTGCCACCTGTTCTCCTGTTGGAGTGTACTGCAACTGAACCGCTCCATGTTGTACACAGTCCTTGATGAAGTGACACTTTATGTTAATATGTTTCGACCTATCATGAAACACAAGATTTTCAGAGAGCTTGATGTAACTCTGATTATCGCATAAGATGTTGGTCGCTTCCATTTTCTCCTTGAGTAGGTTCACTAACAGTTTTCGAAGCCATATGGCCTCGCAAGAAGCTGCGTTGGCTGCCATATACTTTGGTTCTGCTGAACTCAGTGCTACCGACTTCTGTTTCCTGTTGCACCAGGAAGTCATGCTTGATCCTAGACTGAAACAGTACCCACTGGTACTCTTCTGATCTACTGAACTTCCAACCCAATTTGCGTCGGTGAAACCACTCAACCTGACATCCTTTTTATGGGTGTACTTCAATCCAAGCTCGACTGTTCCTTGAAGGTACCTGAGAACATGCTTGGCTGCTGCCCAATGTGCCCTCTTCGGTTCCACCATGAACTGACTGAGGGTATTTACAGCATAACAGATGTTTGGTCTTCTATTTACCAAATACATCAACAACCCTATGAGCTACCTATATAGTGTAGGGTCAACCTCATCATCTTCGGATGTGTCAATTTTCTTCTTGTTGGTGATCATTGGAGTTGTCATGGGTCTACAATCCTCCATCTGAAATCTCTTCAGAATCTCTGTAGTGTATCTTCCTTGACCAAGGAAGATCTCCCCATTCTGCTGCCAAACCTCCAACCCCAGAAAATCGTGAATCCGTCCTAGATTCTTCATGTCAAATTCTTCTTGCAGTCTGTGATGAGCCTTGATGATCGTATCAAGAATAGATCATCTACATACAAAACCAGTATCAATGACTCACTCCCTACTCTCAGATAGTAGAGGTTGGGATCTGCGTCACTCTTGACGAATCCTATCTTCTACAGGTAGCTGTTAATTCGACCATACCAGGCTCTAGGAGCTTGCTTCAGTCCATATAACGCTTTCTTCAATTTGCACACATTAGTCTTCTGATCATGTGTCTCAAAGCCCTCTAGTTGTTCTATATACACCTCTTCCTCTATTACCCTATTCAAGAATGTCATCTTGACGTCCATCTGGTGAATTTCCCATCCCATCTGCGCAGCAAGGGATATCATAGACCTGATAGAGGTGTATTTGGCTACTGGGGCGAAGGTTTCTTCATAGTCAATTCCTTCCTTCTGAGCATACCCCTTAGCCACAAACCCGGCTTTAAATTTCTTGATGTTGTCATCTGCAACATACTTGATCTTGTAGATCCACCTGGATCTTACAACTGATCTCTCCTAAGGTCTGGGGACCACTTCCTAGATGTCGTTCGTCATGATGGAACTGTATTATTCCACCATTGCATCAACCCACACTTGGTGCTGAGCTGCTTCCCGAAAACTAGAAGGTTCTCTAACTTGAGCAACCAAGGCTTGATACTCTCAGGTTGCTTATGTTGTCTCTTCTCATTTCGGGGAATTCCGAGAAAGTCCTCTGCATCCTTCATAATCTGTTGAAGTTCCCTGCTTGTTCTCCCACTCGTAGTGGGTGGATCTACTGGCTCTCCCTCTTGCAAATCCTCAGGAGACACGTCCCTTGGATTCATATGCCTTGGTTCATGAGCGATCATGGCTACATCATCTTCTGACCCATCGTCCGCCACAACAACCTTGAAAGTAGAAGCTTCCTTGTCCTTCTTCTTCTAAGGACAATTGCTGGTGAGATGTCCTAGTTCGCCGCACTAGAAACACTTGACCTTGGATAGATCATGCTTCTTCTTCCCTTGCTACCTCTTTGATGCCAAGGCTGCATCTTCTTCCTCTTCCTTCTTCAGCTTACTTGACCCTGTGCTATACTGCCTCTTGGTGAATCGGCGAAGTTCTTCTTGACGAAGGATTGCCCACATATTGTCCCAGTTGGGAAGGTCCGCTTTGCCAAAGACACTTTGGAGAAATTTTTTTGAGTCCTATGTGACTGCATGGAGTGCAATCCTTTACATCAAATCATCCTCCACCTTAGGTCCCATGGCAGACAACTGATCTCTGATCGCCTATAATCTGAAAAGGAAGGGCTCTATTTCTTCTCTCTTGGTCATCAAGAATGACCGCAGTTGATTCTCCACAAGCATTCTTCTTTGGATGGACTTTCCCTCATATAGGGCAGTGAAGGCTTTCCACATCTCATGAGCCGTTTTCTTTTCGGCTATGTGTGGAACTGTATGATCCTTAACCCCATCCATTATGAAGCGCTTGGCATGTGCCGTAGCCTCATTGTGCTTTGCCAGGAGAACAACATCGGTTGGTGTGGCCAGGACTTTTGCTGCATGGTCTCTTAGACCATATGGGAACAAGATTCAAGCCACGAATGTTCTACATGTACCAGGTTTGGGGATGAATTTACTCTCAGTGTCTCAGCTACAGAACAAGGGCTATGACGTATACTTTATTAGAGATAAGGTGTATGTCAAACACCCTAGCTGGAGCAAAAAGGCACAAATTGGAGTAAGGAGTCACGAGCTATATAAGCTCCAACTTGAATCTCCGGTGGCCCTGATTGGCAGTACAGACGACAGAGATTTGAATGAGTTATGGCACAGAAGGATGAGGTATCTACATCATGGAGCCTTGGGAATTCTCAAAAATACTGTCATAGGGGCTCCTGATCTCAGCACGAAGAAAGATGAAGTTTGTAGGGGGTGCATACTAGGGAAGTATGCTAAGGCAGCGTTTCCAAGAAGCAGCAATAGAGCCAAGGGTGTATTAGAGTTAATACACTTAGAAATTTGCGGTCCAATGTTCACAACCGCTCTTAGTTATGCAAAGTATTTTGCTACATTCATTGGTGATCATTCCAGAAAAACTTGGATCTATTTTCTGAAAACCAAAGATGAATTCTTCGATCGATTCAAAGAATTCAAAGCCTTGGTGGAAAACTCTACGAGAAAGAAGGTCAAGAAGCTGTTGTCAAATAACGGTGGAGAATATATCGATAAGCACTTCACAAATTTCTGTGCAAGGGAAGGCATCAAGAGAAAATGGATAGCTCCATATAATCTAGAGAAAAATGGAGTTGCAGAACGGAAGAATCAGACCATAATAGAAGTTGCAAGGGCAACGCTGTATGACCAAGATATGCCCAAATTCTTATGGGCAGAGGCCTATAATACAATAGTATATATACAGAACAGAGTTACCCATAGAGCCTTGGGGAAGGTGACACCCGAGAGTGTGTTCATAGGTAGCAAGCCAGACGTGAACCACATCAGGATATTTGGCAGCATGGTGTACTGCCACGTTCCAGATGAAAAGAGGAAGAAGTTGGATCAAACTGTGGAAAAGGGTTTGCTCATGGGCTATAGTGAGAATGCGAAAGCATATCACATCTATATTCCAGAAAGCAGGAAAATCGTGGTAAGAAGGGATGTAAAATTCATGGAGGAGAGAGCCTTCATGAAATCTTGGGAAATGGCCACAAATACGCAGATTGAGGAGGATCCACTAGTACAACCTCAACGACCTATAGAGGATTAGTCAAGTGCCTCTCCAAGGCGCAAGGATTCTGAGGAGAGTTCCTTCGAAGAAGAACAGGAAGGAGAGCAGGTGAGACCGCCCACCACTGATGGGAGACCAAGCAGAGAACTTCAACAAATTCTTAAGGATGCAGAAGAATTTGTTGGAGCCCCTAGAGAAGCAAAGAGGATAAGGAAGCAGCCAGACATATATCAGGCACTGGTAGCTCAGGTTGGTGAATCGTCCACCTTTCGGGAAGCAGCTCAGCATCAAGTATGGGTGGATGCCATGGTGGAGGAGTATAGCTCCATCATGACAAATGATGTCTGGGAAGTAGTCCCTAGAGCACAGAACATATCAGTTGTAGGATCCAGGTGGATCTACAAGATTAAGTATGCTGCAGATGGCAGCATACAGAAGTTCATGGCAAGATTTGTAGCTAAGGGGTATGCACAGAAGGAAGGCATTGATTATGAGGAAACCTTCGCCTCTGTAGCTCGCTACACTTCTATCATATCTGTCATCTCTTTGGCTGCGCAAATGGGATGGGAGATTCACCAGATGGATGTCAAGACAACGTTCTTGAACGGAGTGATAGAGGAGGAAGTGTACATAGAACAGCGAAAGGGCTTCGAGACACATGAGCAGAAGACTCATGTTTGCAGGCTTAAGAAAGCCTTATATGGTTTAAAACAAGCCCCTAGGGCATGGTATGGGCGAATTGATAGCTACTTGCAGGGGATGGGGTTCGTCAAGAGTGATGCAGACCCCAACCTCTACTACTTGAGAGTAGGAGATGAGCCGCTTATTCTAGTACTATATGTGGATGCAAGGAGAATCTGGCTACAGAATTCGACATGAAGGACTTGGGGCAGATGCACCATTTTCTTGGATTAGAAGTCTGGTAGGAGAAAGGGGAAATCTTCTTCGGGCAAGGAAGATACACGACAGAAATCCTGAAAATATTTCAAATGGAAGACTGTAGACCCATGGCCATGCCAATGATTACTAACTGGAAGAAGATAGACACAACGGAGGATGATGAGGCTGATCCCACCTTGTATAGACAACTCATCTGATCATTGATGTATCTGGTCTATACTAGACCAGACATCTGTTATGTAGTGAATTGTAATATCCCCAAAGGGAAATAACCAGTAATACACAGAAATATGCCAGACAGATATAGAAAATACAATGATGGAACCAGATCATGGAACAAGTAGATATAAGAGATACCCGAATACTAAATACATTTTATTAATACGAGAATACATAGAAGTACAAAATAATCGAATGAGTGCACCTATCCTTGCCTAGGCAAGTGGAGACCCTCTCGGAACAAATAATGGAAGTGCCGGCTATGGACGAGTGTCTAGTTTGAGGCTGAAAATCACTATGAAGAAGCTGCTATTTGGAATGCCAGCTGGAACTACGGTGAAGACAAAGATGGTCAATCTCAAACCATTGATGAATGTGAAAGCGTGCTCCACCGCAATCAAACCCTCTCCAATAAAACGTTGTCTACGCTAGTGACGAGCGCGAGAAGACAGAGATGGCTTATTTGTACAAATCCTCAAGTTGGTAATTAATCTCAAGGGCAAACCTTTGAAAAGCATTTACACTTAAAACCCTCACCGAGAACCACCGCTCATCAAATCGGCGTCCTCCCCATTTGGATGCAAATCCTAACACCGCCTGAATCTGCTGGATCTTGATCCTCCTCTCGGTCTGTTTGCTATCTCTCCCGGATACTGCCGTCCTCCGGGGCTCGATGCGTCAAGATGCGAGTCCTCCCTTATCCGTCTGCTACTATCTCTCCGAATCTGCGTCCTCCAAGGCTAGATATGATAGATGCGGTCTCCCTGTCTGAATCTGACTTATCCTCCCGGATGCGTCCTCAGGCTGGATACGATGGGTCCCAGTCCTCCTCGGATCTCTTTCTCTCTCTGGGATCTCGGCTGGTCTGCCCGATATCTCCTCGGATGCGCCTCCAAGGGCTGGTCCCCGATGCTATCTCCGGCGAGATCTGCACCCTACGAACTAGATGCACGATATCTCCTCGGATACGCGTCCTCCAGGTACGGATGCGCGATGTCTCTTCGGATACGCGTCCTTCCTCCTACGGAACAACGTCCTACCTCTCGGATCTGATCGTCCTTCCTCCCCTCACGAAACAATCCCTGCCTCTCGGATACGCGCGGACACCCGAAGGGGATTTCCTCCTCTCTAAATCTCCCCCCGGAAAAGCTGGTTTGCTACTTACCCTTTGAGCGGGGATGATGCTCGGGAATAACCTTACCGGGGCGGGCACTGTTGAAGGAGCTAAGGGTGAAACCGAAAATAACCTTACCGGGGGCGGGGCACTCGAAGTCCCCGAGGCTAAGGGTGAGATCTCCGGCAAGGAGACACTCGGTTGCACTAAGCAGTCTTTGCGGACATTAAATAACCGGCGTCTTCCGAGCGAGACAAAGTCTAGCTCTCAATATCAATATCAAATCATGCATGCCCAAATGAGGTGAGAACCCCACCTTTTATAGTACTAAACTCCTCAAACCTTATTTGCGTCCTTCACTCTCCTTCGCTGCCGCAGTTAACCTTGGAGTCGGCTTTGATGCCTCCCCATCCGCACCTGTGTGGACCCCAGAGCCCCCTCTCTAAGTTATAACGTCAATCAACTAGGAAAAAACACTTTATTTATAAAGTGAGGCCCAGCTAAAAAGTGAGGTGACCCCTCTTATTTCTCACTTTATTTATTATTTCTAGCTAAGCGGCAAAATTAAACAAAAATGAAATATTCCAATTAGCAAAGCTAATTGGGAATGTCTGATCTCCCGACAAAACGTTGCTTGTCCTCAAACAGCGGGAAATCGATGGATCTTTGTAAAAGTACGCACTCTCCAGAGCTGGCATCCTCTCCAGGCAAATTTGCTTGTTCTCAAGCGGTGCTTGAATTTCGACCTACTCTCAAGTGATGCTCCTCACCGATCTTGCAAAATGTGCACAGGTCCCACTTCGAAACCTCTCTATCTCACGCATCACCACGATACGAAGGGATATCTCAATGCCGGGATCCCAAGGCGGTTCTCATGATACCGGCCAACCAACAATCCGCCCGGATCCCATGCCACCATGGCCAATAATGGCCCAAGTCCCTTGGCTCGGGCCCGCTCCTTTGCCTCGGCTATGGTAGAAGACCATGGCCCGGCTACACTCTGCATCTATATTTGTGTAAGCTGGCCCATCAGCTAGCCAGACAACTACAATCCTCTCCAATCAAGGCATGGAGTCGAAAATATAATGAGGAATATCTCCCCTCTGTGGATCCTCCATCTCCGAGCAATCATTCGGACAAAATGAGCCACCTCCCCAGCAGGCAACTCTGAAAATCTCCTTCCACCTCAAGCTGCAGTAATGAAGGTGAGGCACGTGGGCAGCAGCATCTGACTTACCCCATGTCCCTCTCTCCACTCGTGACAAGTGTAAGAGTCTATGGCGATCTGGTACACCAAAATCTGGGTGCCCTCCAATGGCAAAGTGAAAAACAATCCACCATAGAAGGTTCCTCCATCAATGAAGAACAAGCGGGCCCAAAACAAACCATCCATGAGGAATATGACATGGTCATCATGGATCACCCTAATGAGATGTTTGCTGAAGGTTCTACATGAGGATACATAATGCAAACAATCTCTCACAAGGATACAACGTAGTCTCATCCCAGCGCAACTTCGAGAAAATTACATGGCAAGCAATGTACAGATTCATCACATCTACTAATGGATAGTAAAAGTGAATATGACAACAACATAAGGCCAAACACTGCCCATAGGTTTGTACAATGGATGAATATCAATCTCATGGCCCACCTCAAAAGAGAACACATATGTAGTAGTGGTGGCCATGCCTCCTCTCATGCTCTATTAGAACATGTAGTGCGGAGAAAATACTCAAAGGCACATTCGGCTCATGTGTCTCTCTCATAATCAAGCCTCCCATACAAATCTGACCATATCTTTTTTGGAAGTAAGATGGTACATGGATCTAATTGGAATATCCATAGTGTTTTGGCATGCTATGAAGAAGAATGAACCATGTCTTGCAAGAAGATAATCCTCCTCATGCTTGGAAACCCAAGTCAAGAAGAATATCTTATGGTCTCTCTATCATCATTACCTCCTCTTTGTGCAACAAATATGAAGTGATCCTGGGACCTATGGGTTACCAGTCCACCATATCTCTTTCTTCCTTTGCAGCACACTTCATCCATAATGTTACTTGCTCCAAGGTGACAACGGCTGGGAGCTCATGCAAATAAGCTCTGTCAATACAAGACTCTTGCTCTTTGACATGCTCCTTATCAGACTCTTCTAATCTTTATTGCAACAAGTGTGGAATACTCCCCAAGATGGAAGTGCTTCCCGTGTCCTTGGAGATCAAGGAGATAGTGCCATCCTCTTCACCAACATCATGCAAAGTGTGAGAGCAAATCGCCTTGCTCTCCCGGAAACAGCAAGCAACCAAACAATTTGCTGCCTCCCCATACTTCCATCATACAACTCATGTGATGAAGACACTGCCAGTATCACTGTAACACCATGCATACATACTCTATCTTTATCATGATGCAAGCATCTGACCATCTTCCCTCCACCCTCAGCTCTTAGGAAGAGTGTTTGCCAAAGAGATGGCCAAACTCTTCCGAAGTAACCGGCGCGACCAAGCCTCCTGGCTGCTGGTAACCTGGGAATCTGCAAGTAGCCTCCTAGCTCCTTGCTCATCATCCCCATCCACTCAATCACGTGTGGATGCCTCCTTCTCCTCATCCGAGTTACTCCTCCCATGAGGGCCCATCCTCCCCAAATCAAATTTCTGATTTTGCACTTCATGGGGATTTTGAAGTATAAACTTCTCAAGGATCAATGAGACCCTATCAGAATCGAATAGGTGGTAGGCAAAAACCTACCATCATGATGTATTACGGCTCAAGGAATGTCCAACACAAGCATGAGAGATGTTATCCATCCGAAGATGTCCCCCATCTTTTATGTTTGCTCTTGTGAAGGAAGAAGTCGCATCGCACCCCATGGTGTATCGAAGTGCATCTCCGGTGAGATCTCTCCTTGAGACCTCCTCTTCATCCATAGTGATGCGCTCCATCGGTACCGGCGCTCAAAATCTCTCGCCATCCAACCTCCTTGCGTAGGTACAGCGTACCTGTGCAACTCTGTCGTCTCATCCCATTATCCAAGTCAATATATGGACACCGACTAAGGTGGCAGCTCTGCCTCTCTCTCTCCAACGGGAAGAGATGACCCAACAACAACGCTAGTCCCATCCATGCATACTGAAGGGGAATGATCGATCTTGCCAATGTGCTCTCGGGTTGTACCATCGGGGAATCCGGTTGTTCCCCAATGAGGACCAACTTGGCCGCCGACTTGGCACAAGTCGCTCTCATACCCTCCGGCTCCTGGTCCTCGCGACAAAATGGTCTCCCGTCTTGACGCGGCCTTCTCCCTCAAAACTCGAAGAGTCAATCCGGCCCGATAATCCCCGTATGCCGACTATGTCGATACCCTCTCTGTATCCTTGAGTACCTCATCGATAATGGATATATCTGATACCTCACCCATGCAGCTAGGTAATGCTGCTACCATCCATCAGAAGACTCGGACATGGCTCCGATCATCACCTCGGTGGATGGCTCTACCGGGGGTAGGCTCTACCTCCTCCTTACGATATCCGCGGCCGCCGGTCGAGGAGGACTCTAATGATGGTGAGTCCGTGTGTCACACTAGGTGTATCCTCGAACTCCACCACCAATCTGTGTCCTCATCCTCCAAGTGCGAGGTAACCATTTTAATGGTTTTCCTCTCCGATACTCGGTCAAGGTTTGGAAAGAGGTATCCAACTCGTCCACCCAAGCTCTTTACGAAGCTGGATTGTTAAATCCAAATGTCGGTAGATGGAATGCGATAAAGCTGTGCGCTGTCAGCCCCTATCATGTGAGGGCTTGTTCCCTCACCGTAGTCGTGAGGTCTCTTATCACATTTTGGAGGCTGAACATGTCTCTACCTTCCATTATGCCGGTGGTAGTCTCCACCATGATGATGCGGTGCCGGAAGTCTAATACTACATGCGGATCGGATATATTTTACGAACGAAGCCTTCATGGTATTTGGTCCTAAAGCACAGTATTAAGAATGCTCGGCCATCCGACCCGGATCTATCTCTTCTTTGTCTTCTTTCGTCCCCCATCTCCTCGAATCGTCACCACCGTGGCATTTTTAACGCTGGGTACCTACGAGGGCTCCTCGAAAGCTTGCTGCCATTCTTCCTAGGCTCCTCTGGCACAGCCTTCGACCTCCGATTTACTCATTCGCTTCTGAAGAATTCGGGAATTTAGGAAGGTGATCCTTGTCAGGCAGGAAAAACCCGGAAAACGTTTCTCCTAATTCCAAACTTCAAGAATTTGACCACTTTTATTTTGGCCTTTTTCAGCGCGTTTCGGTATTGCCTTGCTATTGCTCTCCAAAATTCCGGCAACCCTCTGTATGATCTCTCTCCCAATGTCATAGACCACGAAATTTGAGCGAGAATTATGCTCACGATACCAACGTAATATCCCCAAAGGGAAATAACCGGTAATACACGAAAATAATAAGACGAGATATAGAAAATACAATGATGGAACCGGATCATGGAACAAGTACATATAGAATGCCGAATACTAATGTTTATTAGAATATGAGAGGAGTACAAAATAATCGGAATGGCGTGCTATCCTTGCCCTAGGCAAGTGGAGACCCTCTTATGATCAATATATTTATTCAGACATTCCTAATTTGGGTAGAAGAAGCTAAGCTATTTGGAATACCCTTGGAACTGCGAGGTTTGAAGACAAGAAAGATGGCTGATCTCAATCCTCGAACAAACCCGAGTGAATGTGAGCGTGCTCCCACCACCAATCAAACCCTCTCCAATAAAAGTTGTCTGCTAGTGACGAAGAAACGGATAAACGAGCGGCCACAAATCCTCGCGATGAGATGATCGGCTCCTCAAGGTAAATTTGGAAACAACGAGAAAAGCATTTGCGGAAACCCTCACACGAAGACCTGCTCATCAAATCGGCGTCCTCCCCATTTGAATCTCGCGTCTAAGGGTTGCCCGAGATCTGGCTTGGATCCCAGGTCCTCCCTACGGTCTGCTATCTCCCAAGATCCTGCGTCCTCCGAGGGCCTAGATCACGATAGATCGGAAGTCCTCCTTATCCGTCTGCTACCTCTCCCGGATGCGTCCTCCGTGAATCGCGTCGTCTGATGCTCCCTATCCGGACTCTGCTGCTATCTCTCCGGTTGCGTCCTCGAGGCTAGATGCGGTAGATGCGGTCCTCCCTATCCCGGATACGCTGCTATCTCTCCGAGGATCTAGGTGCAAGGATGCGCGATATCTCCTCGGATACGCAACCTCAAAGTTTGGATGCGATGCTATCTCTCCGGATACGCACCCTACGGAGCTAAGGTACGCAATATCTCCTCGAATCTCGTCCTCCGTACGGATGCGCGATGTCTCTTCGGATACGCGTCCTTCCTCTACGGAACAAGCGATCTACCTCTCGAATCGATGCGTCCTTCCTCCTCTGAAACGGCGTCCTGCCTCGGATACACGGACACCGAAGGGTTTCCTCCTCTCTAAATCTCACGAGAAACTCACTGTGCCTACTGAGCGGGATGATGCTCGGGAATAACTTACCGGGGCGGGCACTCGAAGTCCCCGAGGCCTGAGGTAGAGAACGGAAAATAACCTTACCGGGGCGAGCCTCGAAGTCCCACGAGGCTAAGGGTGAGATCTCCGGCCGGAGACACTCGGTTGCACTAAGCCGATCTGCCAGGCCATTGAAGCAAGCGTCTTTGAGCGAGACAAAGTCCCCAGCTCTCGATATCAATATCAAATCATGCATGCCCAAATGAGGTGAGAACCCCCCCCCCCTTTTATGAGTACTCGCTCCCTCCAAAACCTTGTGCGTCCTTCACTCTCCTTGGCACTGCGCGATTAACCTTGAGTCGGCTGATGCCTCCCATCATACTCATGTGGACCCCAAGGCCCCCTCTCTCTAAGTTATAACGTATTCAACTAGGAAAAACACTTTATTTATAAAGTGAGGTGACTAAGTGAGGTGACCTCTTATTTCTCACTTTATTTGTTATTTCTAGCTAAAGCGGCAAAATTAAACAAAAATATAAATATTCCAATTAGCAAAAGCTAATTGAGATAATACATGGGAATACCTCCAGTCCTTCATTTGGTGGAACCAAGGGGGGCTCCAGCTGAGACAACGAAGCCAAACATATTCTTAGATATACGAGAGGGACGGTCAAGTATGGATTGAAGTACACCAGAAATGAGGTCCGGTTGAGTGGGTTCATAGCAGGTACGGTGGGGCTGGAAGCATAGTGGAATGGAAACGTACCGGTGGAGTGCTTGTTTCGATCTCGAAATAGGGCCGACCTCCCCCGAGGTGCGGCGGGAAACGAAGTACGCGCGCGAGCTCCAGCCAGGGCGGAGTACATGGCGACAAGCACGGCTTCGTGCCGAGCCATATGGCTCCGCAAGTACTCTTGAACTGCTCGAAAAACGGATGGAACCGATCGAGGATTATGTGCGATAATCATAGTTGCTTTCGCTCTCTAAAAATCTTGTGTTTCATGACCGGTCGAAACACATTTAAATTAGGTGCCACTTCATCAAGGACTATGTCCAAAGGGGAGCAATACGGTTGCGATACACTCCTACGAACGAGGTGGCGAGATAGGTAACAAAGGCTCTCTCGTCTGCAGATCAATTCACTCCTTGAGAGAGAAGATGGGGATGGTCGAGAACCCTTTCCATTAGAGGGAAGGGTGTTCTTCGGGAACGAGAGGGAGGCACGGTATGGATGAGATAGTGGCGGGGAGGTAGTGTCGGGCGGTGGCGAGGTAGTGTCACGGGGCGGCGGCACGGGAGCCAACCGGCGCAAGATGAGGGCGGCGGCGGGACAACATTAGCACAATAGATGTTATAGAGTGAGAAGCCGATGCGGTGGTATCTTGATTGAACACTTTCCTCGCTAGAGGGAGTGTTGATTTTTATAGCATCGGGAAGCTGATTTCTAAGTCGCATTTTGGTAGAGAGGTTTGGACAACGGTTATCAGGAGAACCCGAAATCGTTTGTGGAAATTCCCACTCGAGATATGACTTTATTAAAATAATTAATTATTTTAATGCAAATCTAAGTTTAAACTTAGGGAAATTAAATAATTAAAGGGTATTAATAGAGCGAGTGTGAATATTCTGAAAACGAAAGATCAAGTCATCTTTTTAATCGAGCCGAACGTACAATCTTGGTTGTTGATTCATCAACGAAGATGATAAGAAGAGACTTGAGGGCCATTAGAGTAAATGGCGGGGACATTCTCGGTACCGGAAATCGGTCTGAAGCAGAGAATTCGATTTCGGTGGGTGGAGTTTGTAGAGCGGGGGTTGCGAAGCAAAAGGAGGAGGGAGGATTTAGTTATCAAAGGCGAAGTTAGGAGGATGAAGGGAAGGGTGGTGATCGCGAGCAAGATCCCCTCCATCCCGGGAGTTAACCGGCCCCGGAGAGGCTTGCGTAGGCTCTCTGTCTTTGGATGACCGCCGAGAGGGTGAAGGAGGTCAGCTGCGGTACGAAATTCTTTTGGAGGTTCCGGAAAATTTAGCGGTGTATGCTAATTTTTTGCTCATCAGACTCTTGTAAATGTACTTTCCATTTACGAAGATAAATACAAAACCCTCATCTTTACTTGCAGTTTTCCCACATTAGGTTTTCGGGGACAATTGTCAAAAATACTGTATGCCATACGGTTGTTTATATTGTGCTACTTGTGTAATTTTGTTCTTATGCTTTTGATTAAAGTAAGAGATACTGCAAATGTATTTATTTAAATTTGCGAAGCATCTGCAAATTTGTTTACATTTTCGGAATTTTACGGCATTTGTAAATAACTTATCTCATAACTAGGAAAAATAAGCCCAAGGCATTGAAGTAATAATTTTTCGGTCTTGAAAATTTCATATACGTGTCCTCTCAGAAGGACAAGGACGAGAAACATGATCCGCGAGATTGCAATTTGCTAGGATCGAGGGGGAGTTAGCCATGATTGCCCACATGTCTCAAGGGAGAATTTGGGGTGATCTAGAAGCTGTAGTTCAAAGAGTTTGGAGTTAGGCGGGATCCTTCGAGGAGTCCACCTCTTGGATCGATACCTTTGCCTACGGAGCCCATCACGAGTAGCAAGATGGACCGAGTGTGGATTGGTGTAAGTGCGGAGTGACGATGCGATGACTAGAATGCCGAGTACGATGAACATAGAGCAAAGTTGGCGGTAGTGTTGTAAGGCACAATGCGAGTCGGCGAACGCGCGGCCAGCTAGAGGGTCAACGCGGAGACTAGTAGCGATCGGATCTTCGGTATCGGATGCATCATGCTAAACATTTAGTTCAATATTTTGGATGTTTTTTATTTTGCAACAACAACAAATTTGTTGCGTAGCGGTTGGTGGACAACGGTGTTTGGCATCAACAACGCGAGAGGGAGATGTTACAAAATCGGTGTAATGCTTGACGGACGCATTACTAGAGCACATTGCTCGCTAAGAGGGAATGTTGATTGGTAGCATTGGATGTGCTCTAAGTCTCAAATTTTGCGGGGAGGCTTAGACACATGTATTCCAAAATACCCGGAAAGCGTTTTGGGAAATTTCACTCGGATGGGGTTTTTTATTAAAATAGTAAATTATTTTTAATGGGAGCCTAAGTCTAAACTTAGGGAATTAAAATAATTAAAGTATATTAATAAATCACGGGTGTGAATCTTCTAGAAAAAGACGAAGATCAAAGTCAAAGTTAATCTTAGCCTTGATTATGTTTTAATGCGGGCCGTTGATTTCTCAACGAGAAGATTATAAGAGAAGGCTTGATGGGCATTTGGAAATCACATCGAGTGAGATACTAAGGTGATTTCTCAAGTGAGCAACTGTGAGTAGGCTGGAGAGATCATTGGGTTGATTCGATTGCGGTGAGGGGGTAGAGATAGTTACAGTTGGAGATTTTTCTTTGGCCGGGAGACATCATAGAGAAGGAAGAATAGCAAAAGAAGTAGTGATAAGGGCTACATACGTGCCTGATTACCTATGAGAGGTAAGCTATTTGAAGCCTTGGGGAGATACGCAATCTTCTTTGCGGGTAAGATCGGTTTAGTGTCGGCCGGCGGGGGTGTGAGCTTGTAGGGCCATATATTGAAGCATCTATGCTGAAAGATCGGCCGAAGAGAGTACAGCCTTCGGTCCCTGGCAGTGTGATGCGGATGCGCGAGAGGCGGCGTGGGGCATCGGTTTGAAATTTGGATCAATGTCAATTCTGGAGTGATAGTGTAGGGACATTTTCTCACTAACTCTGTAATTATTTTTCTCTGTATGGATGGCCGAGTAAGGCATCCTAGATTGTATTGAGCTACGTTTGCATAATAATACAAACCCTCGGCTTAACGGTTTCTCGCATTGGGTTTTTTCGAGGACATTTGTCCAAAAATAACGGTGTCATATGTGTCTATTTTTCTTCCTTTCAGTTTTGTTTCTTTCTGTTATATTATTTTATGTAGTGAAGGTTCCGGTGTGATGTATTCGGTGTTTGTACTGTAGAACAAATGCAAATAAATTGTTAAGTAATGAATAACAATTAAGTGAATATTTTCCATTTTGCTATAGTAGGATTCCTACAATTTTTACAATATATGTCAACGCTTTTGCACTTCCTAGCCACATTACATTAGTAAATGCTCTGATACCAATGTAAAGATCAAAGTTCGTATACTCGGAGAAGAATGCTGCGATACTAGTGTAACGAACAAGGTTCGTATACTCAAAGTTAAAATATCAGTCTTGGCGATATGAGTTGTTGAAGATACAGAATATATAACAAAATGTATGAATGAGAATGATGTTACAAATGAGAGTGAGGGCACACCTTGTTACCTAGCTAGGTGTCCCTTTATGAATGGTCATGTCTTTAGGGACATACCTATTCATTAAATAATTAATCATTATTTATGATGTATTATTATTATTTATATTCACATTATTTATATTTATATTTTATTCATAACAACCCACTAACAGCGTCAGGTAGCCTCCCACTAAATGTTCAACAAGTTGCAGAGACTGTGGAGTTTCTTTGCTGGTTTTTGTTGTATAGGCACAAAATTTGATGCCCTAATGAGGGCTGAATCTTAAGAGAGATAGCCAAGACCTGTGGTCTTCACCTGCAAAATTACCGACAAAACCCTACCCAGATTACCGACAATGAATCCCTTTTTGTGCTCAAGTGACCACAGAGAGGGTCCTCCTTGCAGATTTAAAGGGAGCTGCAGATCAGACTGGACAATATTTCTTCAAATGAAACCTTTAATTAGCAACAATTTCAGTGTTGATGAAATGCGCAGGGAGAGAAGCAACATTTCTAAGTCATCTTGTAAATGTGTGTTAACATATGGCTCTGCACAGGTCTACTGCTAATAGTTTCAATATATATATATATCATGTCAAATCCTTTTATACTGAGAATACCACAGCTAGACGGAGTTGGAGTTTCAAGAAATCTTGCAAACAAGAAGCCCAACAAAACCCTCTTTCAAAAATTTAAGTTATAAACCCAAATGAAGCCTTATGCCTCCAATAGAAAGTTTCTGACCAAAAAATAGAGGTGATTGTTGTCCTAATATGGTCTACAGCTCAAGTAACAGAAATTAGACTTCTCAAGACTGGGGCTCCATAGGGCCACACGCCATTTCCAGAAAACTTCTTGGGGTTCTGGTCACTCTCATGTAGGCCTCCTTTTACTGTCAATAGACACTTCTGAAGGGCCGACCAAAATCAAAAGGGAAGAGTATTTCAAATTTATTTTTAGGCTGACGTAGTACTTTAGAAGGGAAATAATTTCGAATTTTAGAGCTATAGTTTTAAAATTTTGAGTTTGGACCATTTTAGATGTGACTTTCCTTCAAGGTTTGGATCATGATGATTTGTTAGACCTCCATGAATTAATAATTCTAAATGTGACTCCATCAAACAAAAGTTGTTTTAGCCAACAAGAAACTGCCACATCATCACTTTTGGTGGACCCTGGTTGGGGCAATTGACTTTGACTGGACATTTCCATTTTTGAAATTCGCATTTCCAGTATTGCCCATTTGAGCTCCAGACATTTTGGCATTTTATTTAACTTGGGGAAAAACTCTCAAACAACAAAATGAAATGCTCCACAAAATCAACAAAATCGGCATGACGAGAAGAATCAAATAGCAAGGGTTTCCAAGGCAAACTCATTGATCTGCTTATTCAAAATCTTTAACAAGTAGAGGTATGTCCATTGTCTAGGAAACCAAACCCTAAGAGCTAGGGTTTCATCACTGCTATGATCCTAAGCATCAAGCTGCATCATCTTGTGGACATCAGCAGACCTCCAACTAGCCTTGATATTAATGATATCTGCACTCACTCTAGATCCTGCACCTACCATGTTTTGACATCAATGACAACATATTCAACATTCTCCTAGATAGGGATGGAAGTGACTATGTCTATGAAGTGCAGGGGAATTCAACTAAATGGTATAGAGTGGCCTGTTTCCTATTCAAATGCTCCCATGCTCGTTGTAGGTGCATAACCATTCCCAGATTCAGGAATGTTTTGTATGGAAACACGGAAACGTTAGGATTGGGTTCTCAAGTGACTCATCAGTTTTCTCGTGTGACAATGTTATCTTGTGAATCCAATATTATATTGTTGATGAGTATTTTATGTGAATCCAATTGCTTTTGCAATCTTATTAAACAGCGTAACTTGTTGTCAACGTTATGCAATAATTTATAGATAAACATTGTGTATAGATATCAATTGCTTTGTTCAGTTGTTGTCGTAGCTGGATTTACCAATGTGATTCTTTTGGTTCTAAGATAACTACAGAGAAGCTTTAGTGAAGATTTCTTTTGTATTAGTAAGTTTTATTCTAGCAGAAAATGCCAACACTTGTGAGGAGCTTTTGGTTGGATAGATACATTGCTATTCTTTTTAGAAATCAGGAAAGAACTGATTTGTTCTAATTTATTGCAATAGTTTTGTTTGTTCTCTGTATGTTGGTATTGCTTTAAGATGCTTAGCAACAATGTTCCTTCTTACAGGCTGATAATGGTCCTGACTATATTGGAAGAATACTTGAATTATTCGAGGCGTTGATGGGAATTGTTGGTTTGGTGTAATGGTTTTACTCGGCCTGGGGACACGGTAGCTTCTCAAATATTTTAGGCCATCTTACATTTAAAATTCTAGACAGGCCTCTATTTATGAGTAGTAATAGAATATTTAATGGTGCTTTTTATCGAGGATTTAATGAACCCAATTTTTCTTTCAAAGACCATACAAAGTAAAATGTATAAAATGGTTTCTTCCTGGATGCATTCTAACAGTCTTTTGTGGGTTTTTCTATAGGCTATAGGAGCAAGCGAATCAACAGAACATGATAAGAAAAGGGTATTCTTGTCAACAATGAATGATGATAATTTGTTGGAATGCATAAATTTAAAATTGAATATCATTCATGTCCCTGCAATGGTAAGTATGATTGTTGCAAGGTATTCTGTGATTTTAATCTCATCATGAGTTGTTTGTGCTATAACATACAATTTTCTTATCCCAAGGACCTATATATGATGATTAATCTTTTCTTAAGGAGAAAAAAAGCTGAACTGATTTGTCAATGGACATTATACAAAATGATTTAGTGTATTTTGTATATAGCTTAGTACATTTGTGTTAGGGTTAAATATATTAACTTGAGAACTTAATGAAGTGTTTTTATCCACTTGATTCTGTTTTGGTGTCTGTTTTCACTTGAAAATGGAAGAGATTGAATGGATAGAATGTGTGGTCATCATGGAGAGGACTTATGGATTTGAGATGGAAATATTTAAGTAACATTGCACAAACACTTCAAATCTGCACACTTCACTTGCTGTTATATTTATTCCAGAGAAGATTTCTGCTAAGAAATTAATTTGGATAACACATACAAATTAGCACACTTAAATATACTGAATTAACTCAAATCTGGTGTCAATCTGTGTTAATTCATTTCAGATATGCAGTCAAGTTTTATGAGGCGTGGAAATGAGAAAAACCAAAAATCAACCAATTAAATGGCCTTTTACTAGTTGGATCAGTGTATTGATCAAATTCCATGGAGTTGAATAAATAAACTTATTGAATGGCTGAAATACCCAAGGCCAATAAATTCAGAAAGTTTCACAATAATTGACCAAACTCCGCGAGTAAACAAGAAATGTGTTAATTTTAGATCAACATGTTCTTTGCTTTGAGTAGATACTTCAATAACAATATAGGCCATGATTAAGCAATCACAGAAATCATCATCATATTGACAGTAACTAGAAAGAACATATGCAATAAATGATGAGCCGAGCCAAGACAAAGGACACAATAATATGGCACAGCCAGGGAAAAAACTGAATGGGGAAAACCCTTGATTAAATCTTCTTATTATCAAAATCAAATGTTCAGCAGAGAGAGATAATACAATCGATGAAAATATATCAGCTTAGACAAGTCTACCATACTGCCTTCAAACATTAGCTGTCAAATTCAGCCTGATCCGAGATCAACAGTAGGCAAAGCAGCAGCAAAGGAATCTTGAAAGGTCAGTCTAATCCGATTACAGCGGTCTTCTGTGAAGATTGCAATGAACCCAAAACAAGTTTATACTGAGCTGTCAAGTCTGAGATAATGTAATAGTAAATCTGAAACCCAGTTTACTTTAGGATATGATACAACATTACAGCAACGTCAAACAGCCCACACATATGATAGAGGCATCTTCATTTCTCTAAGCTATACAAGGAGAAGCTGCAGCTAGGGCAGAGGTGCTTTCTAGCTCACAGCCCAAAACAGGCTTACCAACTTACAGCTGTAGATGTCTTTTACACCCTGCGGCCTGATCAGAGATAGTCTGTATATTATGCAAACTTTGCCAATGTCCCGTGTGCGGGTAGGGCCCGCAGCCACGTGTACGGGTCTGCGTAATGAGGGGTACCATGGGGCCCCTGCCCTCGGATGCTCCGGTGGGCCTTAAGACCCACCCTTAACACCACAGGATACCACCCTCACTAACATTTCAGGGTTTTGGTGTAGTAGTTGGGCCTTTGTGGTATCGGGCGAGGTCGAGCCTTGCGGAGCGTGGTGGGCTGTAATGTCTATGTGCGGGTAGGGCCCGCAGCCACGTGTTGGGGTTTGCGTAATGAGGGGTGTTGCGCAAGGCCCACTGCCCCCTCGGATGCTCCGGGTGTGCATAGACCCACTCTTAACACCCTGGGATGCCACCCTCACTAACGGTTCGGGCTTTGGTGTAGTGGTTGGGCCTAATATTCCAAGGAGAAATAAACATCAATATAAAGCATAAACAATGACAAACAACAACTAGAGAGAGATATCACATGAATAATAACCGATGTGGAGAACGGCGAGCCATTTTATTATCTTGAAAGATAAGAAAATAAGTGTAAAGGTGATCGGAATGATGACACCTTGGCTTGCACCTAAATAAGCGTAGAAATACTCTCGGGATATGAGCAAAATCGTTGCTAACTCGGGACTATAATCTCCGGTACATTTGGTCTTCTTCTTTTGCCAGCTATTTCGGAAGCTTCGAAAAGATGATTTGGTGTTGTTCCCCTCCTCGGAAAATTACCGAAACTCTGAAATGGCCTCTCCCCCCAAAAACGGGGAAAAGCCCGGAGAGATTTACGGAAATGGTTGACCCACGAAAATACCTCCTTGAGGCACTACGTTATTCCCCAAGAGGAACAGCCCGGCCTCTGAATGCTCGATGCAAATGATGGCCTCCGTCTGTCAAAATGATGGAATATGGAAGGGTTGATCCCTCTCCAACTCCTTGGAGGCTGAATCCACTGACAATCCCTCATCCGAACCACTTCTATCCAAGGCTTGCGTCCTCCCTCGCGGCTTGCATTGTCTCTTCCAGGAATGCTCACAGCGTGGATCTTTGCTATCCTCTCCCGTGAAAACAAGATGGAAACTCCTCACCCGAGCAAGCCTGGCGGTCTCACCGGGGCTGAGGTTGGGATCTCCGCACGGAGATACCACCAATGTCTTGAGCAGTCGTGCGGACTTTGCTAAACAACAAAAGTGCTCAATGTCAAAAGACAAATATCAAAGATGCATAATCGAATGAATCCGAATGAAGAGACCCTCTCCCTTTTTATGCTTGGAGAGCCTTGCTCTCACCTAGGCCCCACCATTAGCTGTGTTGTCCCTTGGAGCCATATTTGTCATCTCTCTCTGCGATGGCTTGGTCCTGCTTTGCCCACGTTGTCCCTTTTTTCTGCTTGGCACACTTGTTGCCTCTAGGCACCACGGCGCAATTAATCATGCTCCTCAAGTGACTTTAGGAAATACTCTTTTATCTTAAGTGTGAGTAAGTGTCCACTTCACCCACTTTATTTATAATTTAACTTATTAAGTAAAAGTGATCAAAATTAATACTTCCAATTAGCTATTGATAATTGGGAATATTCTGATCCTCCCTGGCAAAACGTTGCTTGTCCTCAAGCAAGCTGCAATGATGGATCTTTGCAATATCTGCTCTCCCAGGTGGCATCCTCAACGGTAGATTCCTCTATCTCACTAGGTACTCCTGGTACTCTGTCATGGTACCTCTCCCTAGTGTCAATAATGGCCTCGGTTGCGCACCGAGATGCCCCTCATCATCGTAGGTGGAAGCTCCTCCGTTGCGGTCACTTCTTGTCCTAGTGCCTTCTTAGGCATGACTGAAAAATGTTATGAATCTCAAGCTACCCGGTGGGCGGCTCAACTCATATGCAACCTCCCCAACTCTGCGTGTCATACTGTATGGTCAAAAACGAGGGCTTGAGCTTTTCAACCCCGCCACGCTTCAATGTAGATTGCCGATATGGGCACACCAGCCCAGTAGGCCAGACCAAGTCCCCACAGCCCAGACGCACTCTCAATCCGTCCCCTGTCGGCATACGGCTTGCCGATTACGTACGAAGCCATGTTGTCCTTGAGAGCTCGGGGTATGTCGACTCTCTTGGATCCAATCCTTGGCCCTAGGGGCCTTACTGCTCTCAAACATTATATCAATGAAAGATAAACAGCGATACCCATATAAAGCATAAAATGGTGACATGCGATGGACATATGATAAGTGGTGTTATGTATGTGATACTCCCCAAATTTCAACCATCGTAACCATGTCTTATAACAACGTGACATAGTTACGCAAGTAGCCTTCCAACCACTGTTCACTATCTCTGTCTGCCGTCCCGTCGTAGGTGGTAACTAGTACTCGGAGTCAACTCGAGTGCCACCAAATCAGAAGAAGCTCTGCCAAAACCCGCCCATGAAGCGAGAATTTAAATATGCAATCTACTTGAAAATGGTCTTTGGAAGACCATGCAATACGAAGACATCCTTGAAAAATAACTGCGCCACTGTGCTACGTATGATGTCTTGATATGGTAAAGAAGTGTGCATATTTTTTTAGCCGATCAACAACTACAAATATGCAATCCTTGCCTATACGGAGGAGAACCTTCTGTGATGAAATCCATCGAGATGCTCTCCCATTTCCCCTCGGGTATGGGAAGAGGGCATGGATAACCCGGTTGGATGGGTTCATCTCCTTTTGTTGCGGCGCGGCTCGCACTCACGACATGTCGGAGTACATCCTCCGCAGGCCTTTGTAGACACTCTTTTACGTGGCCCGGTAGGTCTTGGTGAACCCTTGGTGACGATAATAGTGAGTCATGCGAGGCGTGCAATATCTTCTCTTTTTGAGCTTGGGCTCTCGGTCGAGAAGATCCTCGCTCCTCTAGTAGATCACCTCATCCATCACCGTACACCGTAAATGCATGACTGCTCGTCCAAAACTCTCACAGAAAAACGGTCCTTAAGTACTCTACCGAAGTTGAGCCCTCCGATCCACCTCCAAACTCATCAAAGACAACAACACTTGTCGGTCTCGTGAAAGTGCATACACTTACAATGTTGTTCTTCCCCTTGACAAACTCAATGTCAAAGTCATAAGCTTCAGATCTTGTGACCCATACTGCTTTTGCCTCTCTTGCAATTGCTTAAGTTGCTCTAGGAAAAATCGGAAGGCTTGTTGTGATCCGTCCTCACCTTTAATTTGTTCCTACCGGGTATTGTCGAAACTTGGCCAAAGCATGCATGATGGCCAACATCTCCTTGTTGTGTATAGCATCTAACCTCTCATGTGGCAATGGCTTCTCGCTCTGAAAGCTATGGGATGGCCTCACATTGCATCAAAATTGCGCCTATCTCGTCCCCGATGCATCACACTCCAAGACAAAGAGAGTTTGTGTAAAATGCAGCAATGCTAACACCGGACAAGCGCTCATCACCTCCTTGAGCCTGTCAAAAGCCCTTTGTGTTGTATTCGTCAAAGTTTAGTGCCCCCTTTTTTGGTTAGAGTACGTAGAGGTGTAGCAAAAGTTTGGGAAAATCCTTGACGAACTTTCGGTGGTAGGTGCGGATCCCTACAAAACCCCGAAGTTCCGTCCCGTTCTTCGGCTCTAGACGGAGTCCCTAATGGCCACGATCTTCTCCTCATGGACCCACTCACTCCGTCCACTCCGATGATGTGCCCCAAGTAGAGCATCTCGTCGGCCCAAACTCGCATTTTGGAGAGCTTAGCATAAAATTGATGCTCTTCCAAAATGCGCGATGCAACTACCTCTATATGTTGGAGGTGCTCTCCCATGTCTGTTGTAGATCAAAATGTCGTCAAAAACACTAATACACACTTCCTCAAGTGGTAACGGAAGATATGATTCATGCATGGTAGAAAAGTGGTCGGGGCATTGGATTAGCCCAAAGGCATGCTAAAACTCAAAATGGCCATAATGGCATCTAAAAGCGGTCTTACCAGAATGTCCACCCCGCTCCCTCACTTTCAGATACGATGGTACCGGATCTCAAATCAATCTTTGAGAAGAGCGGGACCCCTACATTTCATCCATCATCTCATCGTCGAGTGGGATGGGGTATCGGTTCTTCATGTTCTTCTTGTTCGGGGCCACGTAATCAATGCATATCCTCAACGTGCCATCTTTCTTCTTCACCAATACTACGAAGAAGCAAGGGGCTAGTTCTAGGATGGATGTGTCCAAGAGCTAGGAGCTCATGGATAGCCCTCTCGATCTCATCCCGATACTGGGATGGCTATAGGGTGTAGTGATGGCACCGACACACGGATGCCTGCTCCGATTCGATCATGTGCTCAAACCCACAGCGATATGGCGGTTGCCACGTGTTATCTCTCCAAAAATGGTGGCATACATCTAGGATAATTTGTACATGGGTGCACGGCTTTGCCCTATAGATCCTGCCCTGCGAAACACGCAACTCCAGCGCCTCTATGTCCCCTTCCAGGAAATGCCGCACTCCATCCGGTGTCTTATTTGTTTGTGGTGGGTAGGTGTGCATACCGAGATCTTCTCATGCCTCCCGATCTTCTTATCCGTCCACTCCATCTCCAAGGTCTCCCAATCGATGGTGACCTTCCCCGACATGTCGGCCAAGCTGTACCCCCGGTATCACGTTGGTGTACGGAATGTTCACCACGAAGAAGTGATGTTAGGGTGTATGTCCCCATAGTCAGCGCCAAAGGCTGGCACATCTTGAGCCTGCTGCATGGTCTAGTCCTGGAACGTGCAATTCGTCAAAAACTCAGGTACGTATGCCTCTCAGGCTCTACCAACTAGGCATCCAGCTGAAATTATGGGTGGCCTTTGTCCTGCTCTTGAGACATGCTATCCCCTCAACGTACCTCGGACACGCAATGTCAAGTATTTGGAACTCCCGCAAAGATGCAAGGAGCTCCCCCGGTAGGTGCAAAAGGTGCACCTCCTTGCTCCACAGTGGTGGAGGTGGCAAATGATCCCCTCTCCCCGCCCACGTATTTCTTGCCTCTGCCTCTATCTCCTCATACTTCTCCTCTTCCCCGCTACTATCGGAGAAGACCTCAATGTAATGTGCCTCCCTACGGCCCAACGGTCGCGGTGCCCACGACTCTGGCATGTGAAACATAGCCTCTTTTGCCTCAAATCTCTCCTGGTATCATCATCCGGAGGCCCTCTGTCCGGTTCCCCTTTGGAGGTGGAACCCTCATGTCCCTTCCCCTTCGAATTTGAAATGCGGTCTGCGGGAAAAAATCTAGTCGGGGTAATGCATCTTGTATATCATCTATGGTCCTCCCAAAGCTGGCGTCGTGGAGTGTGGTGGGCTCCGTCAATGTATTAACCCCCGAGGAGGCTCCCTTGTCTGTCGATGAACATATAGATCATCGGTACAGCGGATAAATCGGGCACCATCACGGAAAGTCTCCAGAACTCACAGATATAAGTATCGGACTCCCGATGCAGCGGGCTTAGTCGGCTCGGCCAAGTGCTCCTGCGGATCCCTCGATCAATGCGCTCTATCACCCTCTGTAAACTCGGCATATGTTGTCACTCTTTGAGTGCCCCGGCGTAGCCATCCCGTGAGCCACCAATCATGGGCCTCTCCATCCAAGTACGGTGATGCCACCTTGGCCAGCCTCTGTCTCACCTGGATGCGTGGAAATATATCAACTTTTCCACCCAAGCCTTCGCCGAACTCTTGGCCGATCCATCAAATGTTATGGTCAGATCTGCCCTCTGATGTGTTACATATCCCCATCATGTGAATGCTGTTCCCCGTGATGGTTGCGGATGCTATCTGTGAGGCCGGACAAAGTCATGGAATGTGAGGGCATCTTTGAAATCCTGGCCAGTAGGGTAATATAAAATAATCTCCCATGGGCCGACCTTATCCTGTGTGCTCCTGCCCCCGGTGTCTACGGCAGGAAGGTAGGCATCATGGAACGTGGAGGTGTGTGTGATGCCATCTGTTTGTCTTTTGTGATGTATTCTTGTAAATGATGGGATGTGTCGAGCCCCCTTCGATATGGAAACTCCTTGGGGTTTCATCTTGGCTAGACTCTCTTAGTGAATCTCTTGCCATCTCAACTATCCATCTGTCAGATCTGCAGATTTGAGAGGGTCCATATCGGAACTCCTTCTGAGCATCTCTTTCCTCCGCCATTGGTTCCTCTTCCTCTACGTCCCTCTTTGGGCTTATTTTGTCATCTTTCCCGAAAGTGAGCTCTAACCTCTGTTCTTGGTCTTTATACTTCCTTCCCCGGTAGGTGATGTATCGTTTTCTTGCTAGTGTCATAGACAATGCCTTCATAGGTGAGCCAAGTCTATGAGCTCTGATACCTTTGTAATATTCCAAGGAGAAATCAACAACAATATAAAAAGCACATAAACAATGACAAACAACAACTAGAGAGATATCACATGAATAATAACCAATATAGGAGAACGTTGAGCCATTTATTATCTTGAAAGATAGAAATGAGTACAAGGTGATCAAAATGATGGCACCTTAGCTTGCACTAGGCAAACGTAGAAATACTCTCGGGGATATGACCCAAAGGAAATGTTGCTAACTCAAGTACGTAATCTCAGTCATGGTGAATTACACCTTTCACATCCTTCTTGTTGAAAGATGATTTGGGGTTGTTCCTCTCGGAAAGGTACGAACTCGAAAATGGCCTCTCCACACAAAACTTAGAAAAGCCCGAGCTTTTACGGAAATGGCCTAACCCCCGAAAATACCTCCCATGAGGCATTCACGCTATTCCCCCAAGAGAGCGTTGACCTTGAATGTGCTTTGATGCAAATGATGGCCTCCGTCTTCTCAAAATCATAGAATATGGAAGAAATTTCCCTCTCAACCTCAGAGCTAAATCGTGACAATCCCTCAATCCGGAACCACCTCTATCTGGGCTGCGTCCTCCCTCTCCCCGCGGCTATGTTTGTCTCTTTCAAGGAATGCTCCAAGCTGTGGATGTTGCTATCCTGTAATATCCCCAAAAATGGATTCTTCGACGGATCATGCTGAAAAACGCATTCTTTAGTTATGATAGCCCGGCTATCATATAATATGTCTGAAAATGCTCGGCAACCAAAGAAATAACCGAGCGGCAACCTTTACTCGGCTTTAAGGGCCAAAAGGCGGGGAAAAGTGAGGATTTTGGCCCCTAAAATGAGTGTATAAGGAAATATGCGTAAAATAACGTCTCAAGGTTAGGATATGTTAGAATAGGTCAAGAGGGACTTCCATGTCGAATCTCAGCTCAAACAAAGGCGTTTTGCTAAGTTAAACGGTTCTCCTTCCCGACTAGTCAATAAAACCCTGATTTCCCAAGACTTTGAATATGCAGAAATTTTCTGAAGCAGGGGCAGCGTATTTTCTGAAGGAATATGATGTATAACACTATAAATAATCAGAGAATGAGTTTTTAGAACAAGGCATAGGCTTTAATAAGAGGTCAAACAGAGTTTTATATAGAAAACCCCTCAAGATAGAGTGCGCAAGACAAAGATTGATCCGAAACCCTTCGACATTTTCTCCAAGAGGCTGAAGCTTATATTTATTATATTACAGATCTGAAACTGATAAATACATGAAAACAGAGATCTATAATGAGACAAAATGCCCGAAAGGGCTATTTATTACTTTCCCTTAGGTTAATGTCTATAAATGCAGGAGCGAGTCCGAGTTTCTTGCGACGTCGAAGAATGATTCAGAATTTCTGAAGCAAACTTCGATATCCCTAAGATCAAAATATACTTGGATTGGTTGGCCAATCAAGGATCACCCTCAATCGGAGATCTAACTCCAAATGATGCCAAAACCCTTGAGCAGTTTGCTCCTCGGCAATACACGCAGATACGGGAAAGAGCTGAGTATACCATGAAGAACATATGGGCACAGTGCTAAAGATCTGATAATAAGCTCCGATATCTCCCAATCGATCCTCCAAAGGAGAGAGAGCTCTCTCTACGAAAAACGAGAGAAGGAGGTGGTGTCATAAAGTCACCATGACAACACCTAACAGTATTACGCCGTACAGGCAATAGCATCTTGGAGAATGATGCTAAGAAAATAACCTTCCCAGACACCGAAGTCCCAAGGCTAAGGGTGAGATATCCGCACGAGCACTCGGTGCACTAAGCAGTCTCGACGGAGCCGGGCTAAACGGCCCGGCGTGCCAAAGAAAGACAAATGTCTCACTCAATAATCAATAATCCAAGAATCCAAGCATCCTCAAATGAGGAGGCTCCTCCATCTTTTATAGTGTTGGTTTCCCTCCAAAACCCAATGTAGCCTCTCTCTCTCTCATCCTCATCCTTATCCACATTCTCATCCTTATCTGCCGCGAGAAGCTTGGAGAAACTTCTAGAGTGTACATAGGCCCCCCCCCTCCTCCACGTGGTGTTGGGTCCCCCCCTTGACTCCGCCAAGTCACAACGTTGTGCTACTAGGTGGTTGTCTTATTTCATTTAAGTGAGTTTAGAGCCTCTTTACTCACTTTTTTTATTTACTTACAAACTATAGGTGGCAAAATGAATAAAATAGAATATTCCAATTTCTTTGGCTAACGACTAGGAATGTCTACAGTCCCCCAACCAAATGTTGCTTGCCCTCCAGCAGCTTGCTATACAAGTCTCCTCCCTGTGAGATGCTCTCCGCAAATCTTTGCAAAATATGCAGGTCCCGGATGCGCCCACTTCAGATCTCCCTGTACTCTGCATCATCAGTATGAAGGGATCTCTCAATGCCGAGGATCCAAGTGATCTCTCATGGTACAAGCCAACCAACAATCCTCCACGGATCCCATCGCCACCATAGCCAATAATAGCCCAAGTCCCATGGCTCGAAGTTTGTACCTTTGCCTCTAGCTATGGCTTGATGAATACATGACTCGGGCTGTGCTATATCTATCATGAACGTATGGTATCCATGAAATTTAATGTACCAGCTCATCACCTCTCTCCACTCAAGGCATGGCATTGAGGAACATCTCTCTCATGCGGATCCGCACTCCATCCCCAAGCAATCATCAAACAAAATGAGCCACCTCCCGTGAGGCAACTCCTGGAAATCTCCTTCCCACCTCAGCTCCGGTAATGAAGGTGGGCTGAAAATCTGATCTTGGCAAGCATCACTGGCTTACCCCATCTTCTCTTCTCTCCACTCATGACAAGTGTAGAGTGTATCTTGATCTTGGTACCAAATCATTGCCCTCCAATGGCAAAGTGAAGAACAATCCTCGAAGAAGGTTCCTCCAACAATGAAAGAGCAGTGGCCCAAAACAATTCATCCATGAAGAATAGGACATGTGCATCCCTTGGATCATCCTAATGAGATGTTTATTTGAAGGTGTTACATGAGGATACATAATGCAAACAATCTCTCACAAGGATACAATGTAGTCTCATCATTGCAACTTCAGAAAATTACATGGCAAACAATGTACAAGATTCATCACATCTACTAATGGATAGTAAATGGCTGAATATGACAACAACATAAGACCAAACACTTGCCCATGGGCACATCTCGTGGATGAATATCAATCTCATGGCCCACCTCAAAAGAGAACACATATGTAGTAGTGGTGGCCATGCCTCCTCCCATGCTCCCATTAGAACATGTAGTGTAGAGAATGTGAGAATTATTCCCACTCAAAGACACATTCAACTCATGCGTCTCCCTCACAATCAGGCCTCCCATACAAATCTGATCTATATCAGCAAATGGAGACATGATCAACAGCAAAATGAAGGAAACGCTGAAGGTTACATGTGATGAAAGAGGGGTACCATGACTTCCCCAACAAGTATTTGAGTTTACAAATTCTTTGCTCGATAAGAGTACAAGGCAAAATGTTTATGTTAATATGCATGTCTTCATATGATACATGATATAGTGCTACAAATGAACATACATGAGGTGATAAAACATTTTCCAAAGCCACAAAAGAGATGGTTGCCTCCACCATGTGGGTGTTGTCAAAACTCATGGAGCAATATGACAAGCTTGCCCCCTTGTGAAGCAATGCCTTTGCATGGAATGGCAAGTGTGCAAATCAATGAATGTATAAACAAACTCCTCACCATGTTGTTGAAGTAAGATGGTACATGGATCCATAAATGAGTCCTCCATAGTGTTTGTATATGAAGAATAGACCATGTGCTACAAGAATATAATCCTCCTTATGCTTGGAAATCCAAGTTAAGAAGAATATGCCATAGTAATAAATATCCTACCGTCATCATTACCTCCTCTAAGTGCAATAAATATGAAGTGATCCTGGACCTATGGGTTATAGATCCACCATATCTCTGTAATTTGCTTCATCCATAAATCTATAACAAAGTGGCAATGAGCTCATGCAAATAAGCTCTGTCAATACAATGCTGTTCTTTGACATGCTCCTTGTCAAGACTCTTGTAACAATGTAACCAAATGTGGAACACCTCCCAAGATCGTGATTCCAAGCCATCATCGAAGATCAAGGAGATAATGCCATCTCCTCCTCCTTATAACATCATGCAAAGTGAGAGAAAATCTTCCTGCTCTCCCAAGCAAAGCAACAAGAAATCTGTTTGCCTCCCCATACTTCATCATGCAATCATGTGATGAAGACACAATGAATGATATGAGTATCATATCAACACCATGCATCCATACTCTATCACTCCAATGATGCAAGTATCCGCCATCTTTCCTTCATCCTCCGACTCTTAGGAAGAGTGTTTGCCAAGTGGTGGCCAAACTCTTTCAAGAGTAACCCGGTACGACAAACCTCCTGCTGCCGGTATCATAGATCTGCAAGTACAAGTGATGGCCGACTCCCTCAAGAGTAACCCGGCGCGGCCAAGCCTCTGTTGCACAGTATCACGGTCTGCAAGTAGCCTCCTAGCTCCTTGCTCATCATCCCATCCACTCGATCACTTGTGGATGCCTCCCCTTCTTCTCCCTCATCCATTTGTACTCCTCCCATGAGGGCTACCATCCCTCCCAAATCAAATTGCTGATTTTGCACTTCATGGGATTTTGAAATATAAACTTCTCAAGGATCAATGAGACCTATCAAGAATCAAATAGGTGGTAGGCAAAAACCTCCATCATGATGTGTAGGGATGTCAACACGAAGCATGAGAGATGTTATCCATACTAGATCTATCCATCTACTATATGCTCTTGTGAGAAGGGAAGAGTCATTGCATCCCATGGTATGTGGAAGTGCATCTCGATGAGATCTCTCTTGAGACCTCCCCTTCATCCATGTTGCACGGTGCGGTCTGGCAAGAACATCTCCGATACTTGCATTTGGAACTTCTTGTAGAGCAGAGTCCCATCCTCAAAGGTGTTGCATTTGCCCAAGCTTGTTGATGCATGTGGTACTCCTCCATGGTGTGAACGGCGTTTTCACAGCCTCCTCAGAGGTGATGTGATCTCTTCTTCTCGATTAGAATTGGAAGCGCATGGTACTTCCTCTTCTTTTCTTCTTGTACTTGACCTCCTCAACGGTGGATGCTTCTTTTGGATGCGAAAAGAATAAACTCACCTTTTTCACCGTTCCCGTCCTCTTGGGCTTAGATTCTAGGGACTAGTGGATCCCTCATCCATGGGAAGAGGTGATCTCCCGATACATTGCAAATCGAACTCTGTATGCTAGAAACTCCATCCTCTGCGAAATTTGACGGTAATCTTTGAAGGGCAAAAGGTGCTTTGAGGTCTTCCCCCATGGACTTCCATTCTCGGAAATAATCTCAAAGGGTACATGACCACGCTTTTTGTGAGATCCTCATATATTCCATAGATAATTAGCTCCACGGGGGTGAACGGGGTATGCTGCGATACTTGTAATATCCCAAAAATGGATTCTTGACGAGATCATGCACGAAAAGCGCATTATTAGGTTATGATGGCTTGACTATCATATAATATGTACGAAAATGCTCGGCAACCAAAAGAAATAACGACGGCAACCTTTACTCGGCTTTTAAGGGCAAAAGGCGAAGAGTGAGGATTTTAGCCCCCTAAAATGAGTGTATAAGGAAATGCGTAAAATGACGTCTCAAGGTTAGGGATATGTTAGAATAGGTCAAGAGGACTTCCATGTCGAATATCAGCTCAAACAAAGGCTTTGCTAGGGTCATCGTTCCTCCTTCCCGACTAGTCAATAAAAAACCTACGATTTCCCAAGACTTTGAATATACGAAATTTTACGAAGCAAAGACGTATTTTACGAAGGGAATATGATCTATAACACTATAAATAATCGAGAGAATGAGTTTTAGAACAGAGCATAGGCTTTCGTAGGTTAAAAACAACAGTTTTATATAGAAAACCCCTCGGAATGAAGTGCCGCAAGACAAAGATTGATCCGGAAACCCTTGGTAACGTTTTCTCCGGAGGCTAAAGCTTATATTTATTATATTACAGATCTGAAGGCGATAAATACATGAAAACGAGAGATCTATAATGAACAAAATGCCCAAAGGAGCTCTTTATTACTTTCCTTGAGACCTTCGGCAATACATGAAAATGCGGGAGAGCGAATCCGAGTTTTCTTTAGCGACCGATACGAAGAATGATTCAGAATTTCTGAAACAAACTTGATATCGAGATCAGAAATATACTTGGATTGGTTGGCCAATCCAAGGATCACCTTCAATCAGAGATCTAACTCCAAAATGATGCCAAAACCCTTGGAACGCTGCTCCCTCGGCAATAACACGAATCTGAGGAAAGAAGCTGCGCGAGTATACCATGAAGAACATATAGGCACGATGCCAAGATCGATATCCGCTCCAATATCTCCCAATCGATCCTCCAAAGGAGAAGAGAGGCTCTCTACGAAAAACAAGAGAAGGAGAGGTGGTGTCATAAAGTCACCACGGCAACACCCTACAACACGGTATTACGCATTTGCGGCAATAGCAGCTGTCTGGAGAATGATGCTAAAGAAGAAAATAACCTTCTGGCCAGGCACTCGAAGTCCCACGAGGCCAGGGTGAGATATCCACACGGAGGCCTCGGTGCACTATCATGATGCGACGGACGGGCTAAACGCTTGTGCCAAAGAAAGACATATGTCTCACTCAATAATCAATAATCCAAGAATCCAAGCATGCTCAAATGAGGAGGCTCACTCCATCTTTTATAGTGTTGGTTTCCCTCCAAAACCCAATGTAGCCTCTCTCTCTCCTCCACATCTATCATATACATTCTCTACATCCTTATCTGCCTTCGAAGCTTGGAGAAACTTCTAGAGTACAAGCCCCCTCCTCACGTGGTGTTGGGTCCCCCCTTGACTCACTTAAGTCACAACGTTGTGCTACTAGGTGGATGTCTTATTTCATTTAAGTGAGTTTAGACCCTCTTTACTCACTTTTTATTTACTTACAAACTATAGGTGGCAAAATGAATAAAATAGAATATTCCAATTTCTTTGTACGCAAATTAAGATATTACATATCCTCTCACGGCAAAACAAGATGAAACTCCTCACTCGAAGCAAGCACTCGAAGTCTCTCGGGGCGAGGTTGGGATCTCTGCCACCGGAGACCACGGTGTGCGCGAACGATGCGTGCGGACTTGCTAAGCGAGCAAGCGTGCTCAATGTCAAAGACAAATATCAAAGATGCATAATCGAATGAATCCCAAAATGAAGAGACCCTCTCCCTTTTTATGCTTGGAAACTTGCTCTCACCCTGGGCCCCACCATTCAGCTGCGCTGGCCCTTGGAGCCACGCCGTCCATCTCTCTGTATTTGGCTTGGTCCCACTGCCTTGCTGGCCCCGGCTCCTTTTCCTACTTCCACTTGGCCTCTGAGCCCCACGCTGCCAATTAATCATGCTCCTCAAGTGACTTTAGGAAATACTCTTTTATCCTAAGTGTGAGTAAGTGTCACTTCACCCACTTTATTTATAATTTATCTTATTAAGTAAAAGTGATCAAAATTAATATTTCCAATTAGCTATTGCTAATTGGGAATATTACAAATTTCAACTTGCCTCTCCTCAAAGTTTGTGGCTTTGGTGTGCAAGAACCGACCTTAGATCTTCTCAACTTGACCTAGAGACCTTCTCTTCTACGGCTAGGACGACAGAGATCACACCTTATCAAGCAGGCTTTAGTTCTATTTGTCCTCTATATTTCACCAAACAAAAACGAACCCGAGCAACACGAGCTAAACCATGAGAATGCTCTTAGGATAATGCACGAAGTAGGCCTAGACTACCTAACATATTCGGCCTCACCTGCATTAGCCATCAAAGCTGATACACAATAACCTTCTTCATACCCTTCTCCTTTGGGGTTATCTCATGCGGCTATTTCAAGAGGAGGATGTCGGAGAAGGAGGATATGCGTTAAGATATGATCCTAATGAGGGTGAAGGAATGCCTTTATATACAATTTGACATGATAATTTTTGGAGGCAAATTCAAAATTCAAATTTTCACTTTTCCGCCTAAACAAAATATAACTTATAGCATTTTCTTTTGAATAAACAAATATTTCCTTGACCAATTTTGACGATCTTTAGATCGATTTTAGTCCTCTCGAAGAGGAATTCAGCGGGATTATTATGTCCCTATCCATTGAATTTGGCCCTAGTTGCCAATTTTAATACTTCCTCTCAACTAGGGAGAATTCCATGCGGCAATCCATTTAACATACATGCCTTCATGAACCATCTCTGTCATCTCTGCTGAACAACGATATGAATAATGAAGAAGAATAGATCGAGTAGTCACAAGACCTTGCCACTCTCCAGCGGCAAAGGTCGGTCTATAAAACCAAAAGTGAACTTCAATCGGGCTTGATCCCAAGTGATCAAGTTGAAGAACACAATACATCCTAGACATAAGGATTACAACGGTACCGTGCATCCGCGGTAGTGCTATGGTCCCTATCCACTTTTCCAAACTCATTGAGATGAGAGGTACTTCCCATGTCGAACTACATGGGTTGGATGATGCGGTAACTTTTTGTGGGGAAAGAATATACATTATGTTTATAATCACATGTAGGGAAAGGAGAAACCACGTCCTAAAACATTTGTTGTAGAAATGATGAACCATAATCCTACAAACACATTTCAAACACATGTAGGGAAAGGATGAACCACATCCTACAAACACATACATAATGTAAGAGAAAGGATGAATCACGTCCTACACGCATACAAAACACGAGCAATAGGGAAAGGATGAACCACGTCCTGGATGCATGCAAATCAACAATAGTTGGGAAAGTCCTACACATGGGGAAAGGATGAGCCACATCCCATCGACATGTCAATCGTCAATCGTAGGGAATGGGCATCCTACATGTGGGGAAAGGATGAATCACGTCCCAGCGACATGTCAACGGATGCCTATATGCGTCTCTCCATGCTGAGCTACTGTGGGAAGGTAGACCCTCTCTCTTGCTTATATGCCATCAGCAGTATGTGAAGGAGAACCACTCACCCTACATACATGTGTTCGTAATCGTAGGGGAAGGTGAAACTGGCTAGCCTACACACATGTTAACCATCATGGGGTATCGGAGAAGAGGGGGAAGATGAACCACTCACCCTATACATAGCACACCACTAGGGGAAGGTGAACCACTCACCCTATGGTTGCTCATAGATCAATAAGTACCTCAATCCCCCGGGAGCTCCCGGAGGCTCGGTGTTTAATGAGACCCTCCTAGTAGGGTCTAATCACGACACTCATGTTGATATTTTGAGTTTTTGAGAATACTTGTCGGGTGTGCTCTAGCCCTGAGAAATTTTGTGGACGAGGTAAGACACACAAGACCTTCAAAACCTAAAAGCGTTTGGAGAAATTTCATCTTATGTGTGAGATATTAAAATAATTAATTTTTTTAATGAGGACCTAAGTCTAACTTGAAATTAGAAAAAATTAAGTGAATTAATTAAACACATGTGATGAAATGTTCGACGCGGATCAAGCGATCTTTTAATCTTAGTCGTCGATAAGAGATTAAATCACGGTCATTGATGTGTTAACGAAAAAGTATAAAACGAAAGGCTTGGGGTCGGTTAGGAGACACACACACGAGAGGCGGGGGGCGAGAGCGGGGGGTTTGGAATTGTAGGGAGGGTTTGTTAAGAATATCCGGAAGAGTTTTACACGGCGAGGGTAGTATTGGCTAAAGGGGCGGTCGATGGAGCCAAAAGTCGACAAGAGGCGGAAGGCAACAACCGGGAGCGAGTGCGGGAAGTTGAGGCTACGCGACGGCTATGCGGCATAGAGGGTTTTAGCCGCTACGCAGTGCTATGCGGGGGCCTAGGAGGGCAACGTTGCGGCTTCGGAGGCCACCGGGGGTTACACGGAGGCCATCCGGGACAACATAGGCGCATCACCCGGTATGGGGTTATGCAATCCCTTTACGAGCGGTGCACGGGCACGTAGAGGCTAGCGGGGCTGACGCAGGAAACCCGGAGCAGCGGCCCCCTGGGGTTTCTAGAGCGGGAATAGGGTTGAGTTATGTAAATCCCATTTGAGGGTGTTAATCGGTCCGGTCTTTAGTCTCTAGAACAACGGTATTGCTGCGAATCTATTTTTCTCACTGTCGGGTTAATCAAAAAAGGTGCCAGTTTGTTGTGCTGATTCTACTTTTATGTGTGAACCTCCTTATCACTTTTGAGTTTTCCCGCATTGGGTTTTAGGGAGACAATTGTCCGAAAATCTGTGTCACTTTAATCGAATGAGCGTAATATTCAGTAAATGATGTTGTATGTGTGTGGTACATTAGTTGTGTTTACTTCGGTATTTTTTGAAAATAACTTGTATAATTAAATCACAAGTAGGAGAAGTAAATCAAGATCTTTAACGATGGGATTTCTATATTATTGTATTAAAAAATTTTACAACTCAGCCCTTCTTGAAGAAAGATAATCTTGACAAGAGGCTATGAAAGGAGAAGGTAATCAATTTGCTCATCAACCAATAATGATGGAGTTGTAAAGTGGATAAACGGATTCTCAAGAATGAATCCCACTCGGGAGTGTCACAATGTTCAACAATTGTTACAAGTATGAGCTCATGGAAACGAATCAACCAACAGGCTTCATAATAATAAGCCATGTATTCAGATTCAATAAGCTGCAGCTCCCAGAGTAGCAAAATCAAGTAGTGTATCACTAGATGTGCATTCATCATACTGTCAATCGAGCCAACGTGAGAATATCCAAGGAGTCTTAGATCCCGCAGAGTGTCTAATATGAAGGAGGCTCATCCATAGGTTGATTCAGAGTCTTCATAGTGAGGTCAAGCTGGTTGCTTTATTCATACAGCCTCAGCGTTGCTCCTAGAGAAACAGTCTTTAGCCTTAGATTCTAAATGTGTTCTTTTCCATTTACCATACAGTCAGACCAGCAATCCTTAGTGAGAAATATATCCAATATATGTGTCTTAATCATAATGTGTCTCAAAACTTCGAAGAATGGCATATGGATGATCAGGTGCCAAGTCAACAAGTTGTCTGAATCAGTAGCTAGTCCATCTTATCAGACCTATAAGCTCAGAAACAAAACCAGGTCCTTCATCTTGACACTCTAAAAGTCAACTCCCTCTTACATTGATACTGGATAGGATCATCATGTTGACAGACATCGTGTAACTTTATTAAATCATGGCTTGACCATGGCTCCCTCTGAATATCAGGAAAGTAACCTGTTCATAATCGCCGAGCCATCTGCATCCTGATGTGTAATCCTCTGGACCATGTGCCAAAGTCAGCCAATTAGATATGCTGCTCTGGTAGCAAGGATTATGATATATTAAAACATAATCATCCGTTATGTATAGCCTTTGTCAATGTCCTTTGACATGATTTCCCATCTTGAAATAATCATAGGGCAAGAGTCATCGAGCCATATTCCAGGGATTCTATAGCTCTGCCCAAGTCTTACTTCAGTAGGTCATCTATCTTTAACAATGTGCTGCAAGATAATTAAATTACCTAGTTACTTACCACAAGGGTGTTCTGTCATCTGTGACCATATGAAGAGCTGATAAGAGCTTTTATCTGCCTTCAGAACCTTGAATCCTCTGGAAGAAATTTCAATGATTTGTTCAGAAAGACCAGGAGGGATATATCATCACCCACTGCACGAGGAACAGATAATGCACGCTGCATCAGATGGTCAAATCTGTTAAGACTGCAGACATCCTTTTATTATTTTCAGACATGCCTATCCAATTTGACGCCTAGGCAAGGGAGATCAAAAGTCGCTGAAGCTATAATGGTAGTAGCAAAATTATTCATTCCCTCAGATGGTAAGATTCCTTCTATTTGTCATAGATTTAATAATGTGACTAGAAATCCTCCTCAAGTGCCTTATAGCTACCCTGAATACCTTTTGAACAGATTAAAGACCTGCAATACAGTTACCTGAAATTCACATGGAATTTCCAGGGAATTTCTGCTGAAGGTAACAATGTTGCAAGATGTCTACGATCCTTTAGCCATCGGAGATATTGACTGTTACAAAGGCCATTGTGCCATGGAGATTGATGTACAGAGTTAAGGACATAAGGATGCCTGACACTGTTACTGAAGTATGACAATGATACATGAGTCAAGTTAAGATGCTATTTCTACAAATGTGATTCTGTCATGACCCCAGGAAAACTCTCATCACAACAGAGTATTCCATGACAAGTATAAGTATGACATGAAAGCCACGAATGTTGTTCACTTTCTAAATTGAACAACTAAATGAATTACCCGACCTTACAAAGCAAACATCTGAGGGTAAGAGGCCAACATATACAGCTAATGCCTTTACTATCCTTATATGATGATCTCAAGGCCATGTCTCCAAGGTCATTAACATAAGACTGCACTGAAATTAGATGTGATGTGAAAGTCACATATACCTACCATGATTGGTATGTTGTTCACATAGCTGATCTAATGTGACAAGGTTAAAGGCTGTGATGCCATACAATCTGAACAGGCGAGATACGTGTCCACCAACCCATTCCGAAAATACAACTGATTCGATATAGAATCCGCGAGAGAAGTCATTGTGAAAATTCTGCGTGTATTGGTGCACTGCTCCTACTTGATTTAATTAATCAAGTTATTTCCGAAACTAGATTCGAGAAAATACCGAAAATAAACACAACTACGGTCTACACATGCGGATCATTTCTTGAATAATATGCTCATGCAACAAAGTGACACATGAATTTTTGGACATAAGTCCCGGAAAAAACCCAAAACGGGAAAACCGGTTCCTTTGAGATATGAGGTTTATTGCGTAGTTGAGTACGGAAAATGCGGGTTCCACACTTGGAAAGCTCGACGAGAGAATAAAAGATATCGAATCTGCGACTAACGAAGGTCTGGTGCCAAATATGCGAGAGAGCTGATCCACACCCTCAAACGGGATTTACGGGACTCGACGGATGCGACCCTAGAAACCTCAGCACGACCAGAAGCCCATTGTCCTAGAAGGCTGCGTCGGCCTGCGTGGCCCTAGGGGGCATCATCCCTAGAGGGTCTACGCTACCCACTGCCTGCATCTGCTAGGCCAAGCGTTAGCCACAGTGGCCCTAGGCGCACCATGGCCCCTTCTTGGTGTGTGGCTCTGAAGCCCCTTTGTGCTATTCTTCTTCTTTTGCTCCTCTTGCCTCTTTCTTCTCTCTTGGCCACTGGAATCGAACATTCCTTGACGATACTACCTCACGCAAGAAATCCCTCCGGAAATTCTTATGAAGCCACCCTAGAATTCTAGATCTATTCCTCGATTCTACAAGTGTGTGTATTCCGTGACCCTCAAGCCTTTCTCTTATACTTTTCGTTGAACCCTTCAATGAGATTAAACCATCCATCGATGGGCGAGATTAAAGTGCCTTGATCCATGTGATTTAAGACAATTTCAGCCTTACGTGTTACTTAATTCACTTTAATTATTTTATTTTCTAACTTAGACTTGGGAAATCCATTAAAAATAATTAATTATTTGAAAAACTTGAACACAACTTGAAATTTCTCAAATCCATTTTACGCGGTTGTAGATAAAGTGTACTCCTAGTCCCTCCACAAAATTTGGGACCTAGAGCACAGCGTGCTACCCAAAATACACAAAATCTCAACACTCCCTCTTAGCATACGGGGTACTGCTCCGGCAATACACCATCGTACAAGATCTTGATCTTGGATCTGTGTTGTTGATGCTTGGCACATTTGCCTCCATCTATTGCTATTTGCTCATCTTCTTGTGCTGCACAGCAACGACAGCACATACATCTGTCTTATAGCTCCCTCTCAAATTCTTTGCATCATGCGCCCGCCTTATGTACTTTGCTAGCGCATTTGCCCTACAACTCGATTCAGAAACAACAATTTGAAAGACTCTACCCAATGCATTTTGACAGACAAGTCAGGTGCCCTCCACCAGCGCTTCTGGATGTTACTGAATCACCTTTGTCTTCTTGAAACAACTGTCATCTTGCAACACGGCACTTCACGTGAAACTGATTTCTACTTCTGTTGGAATTCCCATCGGCCTCTTTGCGTTGTTGCCTCCCGTTCTTCTTGCCTCTACATTACGCTGCTCCCTCTTCAACTCTTGACTCCCTCTTCCGCTTCAATGTGGCCATGCAGCCATCTCCCGACTCCTCCCGCTCTTGTCTTACAGGCTCTGTAGCTCGTATGTGAACCAAGAGTAAGGATGACTCAAGGATCTCGCCATCCATCTATGGATACTCTATATATCCATGTCAACCCACCTCTTCTCTTGAGGTGCATGAGCACTTATGGTTGCATCATTATTAGAGCCATCTTAGGTTGGCTACAGTACCAGGATAAGCTCCTTGTCTAGGACAATTGCGGCGAAATGACCAAGATCACCACGATTAAGCAGGACCTTGGAGAGGTCCTTCTTCTTCTTCCCTTGCTTCTTTTCCCTTGATCAGAGTGCATCTCTATCTTCCTTTTTTACTGCGGTGATCCACGGCTATCCCTCAGATGGAGGCTTGTTTTCTTGGTGATCCTCTGATCTATCACAAGCGAAGAATAGCCCACATATCTGCCCATGATGGTAACGTTTCCCTTCCCGGGGAATGCTGCGGACAGCGTTTCCCCGATCTTCGAACGGCATTCGGGTCATCCTCAGGAGCCCACAGCCTGTTTCGATTAGCACCCATGCCAATCGGCTAAGTCCGCAGTCTTGAGTACGAAGAAGAATGGATCTATCTCTTCACCCTTCATCATTTGGAACATACGCATCGATTCTCAAGAAGCATCTTTCTTTGCCGCAGAGCCTCCTTGGTGTTGATTTTGTAGCATACGGGAAGTGTTCCAAGTTTCAAACTTGCGGGGAGGCTTGGACAACGGCGTTCCAAAGAACCCGAAACGGTTGTGAAATTCACTAGGTTCAAGACTTATTAAAATAATTAATTATTTTAATGGAACCATTAAGTCCAAACTTAGGAAGATGAAATAATTAAAGGGCATTAATAAGTGAGAGTGTGAATCTTCTAGAAAACATGGATCGAGTCAAGATTTAATCTTAGCCATTGATTAAACTTTTAATGCGAAAGGTTGTTGGTTCTCTAACGGGAAGATTATAAAAAGAGGCTTGAGGGTCACTTGGAAGATAGGCGAGCACACACTCGGTACTCAAGGTGATCCATTTGATGTAGAATTCGATCTCGAGCGGGAGAGTTGCGGGGCGAAGTTGCGAGAAGCGGGGAGGAGGTCGGGGGTGATCGAGATCGGGGTCGGAGAGCGCGGTGGGTCCCGCGGAAAGGTAGCTTGAGGCTACAACGCAAAGACCCCACACGGTCTCACACGATTCTGTCACGATCCCGATCTTTGGGGCTTGCGCGGGGAATCACGTGGGCGGCGCGGGGCTTGTAGGGTTGATGCGGGTATCAGAAATTTGTCGAGTAAGTAGGATATTGGCCTCGAGGTGGTTGATATTTTTACGCCGAATATTTTCTCTGTAAATATATCTTTATTTCGAAGAATTAATAAAACCTCATGTTTGCACCGGTTTTCCCACATTGGGTTTTCACGGGGACAATTGTCCAAAAATAGCTGTGTACATGTGATTGATTCTTGTGCTCATGTTCTCCACTATTTATTTCTCTGCATATATAGTTGTGAATATTTGCGGTAGTATTTATTTCAATATTTTTACGGAAGATTTCTGAATAATAACTTTGAAATAATAAGTAGGAGAAATAAATCTATCACTTCAAGCTGGTTGTAAATTTTCACACTTGGTACATCATCCAAGGTGACCACATGTCATGTTGTATTCTTACAAGCAATATGAGGAATCATAAAAGAATCCTTGACTCTCCATGATCAAATGCTTCGTTCGTGCTTGATTTTCATCATACTTCTGGTGGATGCATCGGTTGGAACAACAAGTGTTTTCTGCATGATCTTTGAGACCATACTTATCCAGACGGAAAGTTACGGCCTTCCGAATAACAAATTTGGACATGTCCAATACATCTTGATCCCTCGATCCATATCGAGCCATCTTTACTCAAATACGAAGAAAACGGTACTTCTCCCTCTTTGGATGGGTTTCTTGTTGTTCTCAGCCCTCTATTAGTTGCTTTTGTTGAAAATTGACTTTCCTCACGGGAAATCTTCCACCAAAACTCAAACGGACGGTATTTTTCGATCCTCACAGTCGATTCTCGGAAGCTATTTGGCTCGGATCTTCATCATGTCTTCCTCCCGCCTTTGTTGCCTTAGCCGGACACGATTCTACACACAACCAGAATCTCTACCCCCTTCTTCTTGAAGATACGGCTCTTGCTTCCCAGAACACAGTACAGTTATTACGCAGCAAGAAGAGTAGTGAGGACATCGTCCTCTTGGCCCAACGCGGTTCCGGGCGCTACTCGGAGAGTGGACTGCATAACCCCAATTTGGGTGACGCGGTCTGCCGGCTACTGCAGGAAGGGTGCGTAAGGCTAGGGCCTTGCGGCTTCAACAGCTTGTCTGCGGATGCCACTTGCGTTCCCTTCTCGAAGATGCCCTTTCACGATGCATTTAGCTATTACCGCCCACCACTGCAGAAAAATATTTCTTCAGCTAATTCTTTGGAGATTGACTTGATACGTTATTGCTGCGATACCATGTGAAAATTCTCTTGCAATGTATTGGTCTATTTTCTCCCACTTGATTTAATTAATCCAAGTTATTTCTAGAAATTAGATTGAATACCGAAAAATAAACTCAGCACAACCTACATGCGAATCATTTATTGAATAATACGCTCATGCAACAGTGACGCATGGATTTTGGACATAAGTCCCCGAGAAAAATACAAAGCGGGAAAATCGGTTCCAGCAGAGATATGAGGGTTTATTATTAAGTAGTTGATGTGACAAATCTCGGTTCCACACTTGGAAGACGGAGAATCAAAATCGGATCTCCGGTAATGCTTGAAGATCCTGAGTGCCAAATATCCCGGCCGATCCCTCGACGGGATTTACGGACTCAACACGGATCGACCTAGAAACCCTCGGCGCGGCCCCTAAAACCCAACGTTGCCCTAGAAGGACTGCGTCAACCTCTAGTGGCCCTAGGAGTCTGCATCTTGGAGGGTACGCGGCTACCTACTTCATTTCATATACTAGACGGCGTACGACCCTTTGTGGCCTAGATGCCTCTCTGTTGTCCACTTTCTTTGGGAATTTGTGTGGCTCTTAAGCCCCTACTGTCTTGTCCTTGCGCTGCTGCTCACTCTTGCCTCTTGCTATCTCTTGGACACGGAATCAAAACATTCCCTTGGCCAATACTACCCCTCAACTGCGAAATCCCTCCGGAAATTCTTAGCAAACCTAGAATTCCGAATCTATTCACTCAGTTCTACGGGAGAATTGTGTGCTATGTTCAGGCGGCCCTCAAGCCTCTCTTATACTTTTTCGTTGAACCCTTCAACGTGAGAATAAATCATCCATCGACGGCGAGATTAAAGATTAGCAGTCTTGATTTTAAGACAATTTCAGCACGTGTTTAATTAATTCACTTTAATTATTTGATTTGCCATAAGTTAGACTTAGGAAATCCATTAAAAATAATTTATTATTTGAATAACTTGAACACAACTTGAAATATCTCAAATCCATTTACGGGTCTTGTAGATCAAGTGTACTCTAGTCCCTTCACAAAATTTGGGACCTAGAGCACAATTGATGCTACCCCAAATACATAAAATATCAACGGTCTTAGAGGATCGAAAACGGGGATATATATAAGAGTCATGAGAGGAGACCATAAGAGAAGTCCACAACGATATACACTTTTAGCTCCTCCTCTACGATGAGGTTGTATCTGTACATAATGTTAAGTGATCAAAATAGATACACGATGCCACACATGCTAATATACGTTTAATGGGAATGATCAATCATGCTATCTTGTTGTAGTTATGATCTTTGAGACGATCATGCGAGTCTTGTAGAGAGAGAGAGTTCGGGAGACAAACAAGTCCATTAGCAGAAAAACAACTTCTTTAATAAAGTATACACGGAAAAGCAATCTTACTAGCTTCAAAGATCAAGGGTACTGATTCGGACAGTGGAATGCCCAAAAAGTTCCTCATACTGCTCCCATTCTTGAAGAGATCGAGATCCATTTGCATAAGTTGATTTCTTTTCGGACGGCGAGAGACCAATGAGACTTAACACCTTCATGTAATTGCTTTCTCTTTCTACCCTTGCTTAGGCTTGTCTTCTCCTTGGCTACGATACCATTTTAATTTTAAGATCAATATGTTCTTTGCTTAGAGTAGGTGGAATACTTCAATATGCAATATAGGCCATGATTAAAACAATCTCATAAATCATCATCATATTGACGGTAACGGAAAGAACATATGCAATAAATGATGAAGATGAGCCACGACGAGAGGACACAATAATATGGCACAAGTCGGGGAAAAAACCCCAAGATGGGGAAAACCCTTGATCGAATATTCTTATTATCAAAATCAAATGTTTAGCGAGAGGAGAGATAATACAATCAATGACAATATATCAACTCGACATGTCTACCATACTTCCTTCAAACATTAGCAGTCAAGTCGGTCTTTGATGCGAGATCTGTGATGAGCAAAGCAACAACAAAGGAATCTTCAAAGGAGCCCAATCCTAATCCGATTACGACGACCTTGTGAAGATTGCAATGAAGATCGAAAACAAGTTTATAAGCTCTCAAGTCTACGATAATGTAATAGTGGAAATACGAAACCCAATTTTACTTTAGGATATGATACAACATTTGGGCAACGTCAAACAACCCACATATATGATAGAGGCACCTCCATTCTCTGCGCTATACAAGGAAGCATTTGCGGCTAGGGAAGAGGTGCTTTCTAACTCACACAACCCACAAACGACAAGGGAGTCTTCAAAGGCCCAATCCAATTAGAGCGACCTTCTGTGAAGGTGCAATGAACCCAAAACGAGTTTATCTTGTTATCAGTACGAGACTAATGTAATAGTGGAAATGCGAAACCCACGGTTTTACTTTAGGATATGATGCAACATTTGAGCAACGTCGAACAACCCACACATATGGTAGAGGCACCTTCATTCTCATGCGGTATACGGAAAGTGACTGGAAAGAGGTGCTTTCCTAGCCCACACAACCCACAAAATAGGCTTACCAACTTACAACTTTAGATGTCCTTACGTGCTTTGATAAAAAATGATACAACCCTTAACGTTATGCACAAACTTCAACTTACCTCTCCTCGGAGCTGCGGCTTCGATGTACGAGAACCCCTTAAGATCTTTTAAAAAACTTTTTCTTAGAGACCTTCTCTTTTGCGGCTAGGACAACAGGAATCCACACCTTATTGACAAAGATTTAGTTCCTTGTCCTCGATGTTCACCAACAAAAATGAACCAGAAACACAAAATAAACCATGAGAATGCTCTAGGATAATGCGCGGAAATAGGCGGACTACCTTAACATGTTGACCTCCTACCTTGAAATTTATCCCATCAAACAATCAGCCAAATGCTAACCATATCCTTCCTCCTTCGGCGAGGTTATCTCCCTTCTTCGGCTATTTAGAGGAGAATGTCGTGAAGATATGATCCTAATGAGGTTGAGGAATGCCCTTATATACAATTTGACATGATGATTTTTGGGGCAAATTCCAAAATTCAAATTTTCACTTTTTCCCGCCTAAGCAAAAAATGTAGCTTACAACATTTTTCTTTTGAATAAGCAAAATATTTTCCTTGACTAAATTTGACGATCTTTAGATGGAGATTTTAGTCCTCTCGAAAGAGGAATTATTTGGGATTGTGTCTTTATCAGGCGGAACGGATCAAAGTGGAATTAGGCCCTAGTTTCCAATTTTAACAAATGGCTACCAAAAAAAACACTATCTTTATTTTTAAGAGTTATATACAAAATGGCTACGAAAAAAATGCTATCTTTATTTTAGATTCATGTATACAGTACGGAGATACTAGCACCAATATAGAAGTACCATTGGGAACAAAGGGATTCTTCTTGTAAATCACTATTTTGTCAATTTATTGGAACAAAGTTTGTTACATCAAGGTTCTTGTAAAACACTTTATTTACATAGACTCTACTAGGACTCACCTAAGACCTCCTTTGTCGAGCCCCACTCTAGCTTTGGGGCATGCTTGGGGAGAAAATTCTACCAATTATAGCTTGTTTAAAACACAAACAATTGGCCGAAAAAAAAAACTCCCAACAAGTGAAACTTTGGTAAAAATTATAGGCTTACCTAGATGTTTTACATTATTATAAAACATACTAGAATGATTTTTACATCAAGTCCCACGGGGCAACAAAATTTGGATTACAATATAATGAACATAAGTTGTAAGATGAAGATGAAATAAGAAAATTCTTCTTGCTCAACACTATATTACGCTCGAGGGGTAGTTGACGAATGAGTGGTCAACATCTTGCTCTACATGGGGACGCGTTCCTTCTTGAAGGAATGTGAGAATCCATGTAATATTCCCATGGCAATATTAATTTTGCTCAAATTTTACCTTTCTAATGTTCGGTCTGTAAAATAAAGGGGGTGATGGGACCCATAACCCAAACTTAGGATAAAATAACTCCCTAAAGTCACTTAGGAAAATTTAGGTTCCAGCATGGGGCCTAGGGAGCCAAGTGTCGAGCGCGAGGAGAGGGACAACATGGAGACAACATGAGCTAGGCAACGATGGCAAAGTGGGCCGGGACAACAAAGTCTAGTGGGGACAACGTGGCCATGAGGGAACCAACGATTGAGTGGGACGGAGAGCTAGGCTCTCGAAGCATAAAAGGAGGAGAGGCTAGCCATTAAGTCATTCTATTATGCATCTTCTGATTTTGTCTATCGACATTGAGCACGCTTATTTGTTTAGCGAATACGCAAGTGTTGTTCAACACACGGGTGTCTCCCGGTGGAGATCCCAACCTCGGCCTTGGGGGACCCGGTGTTCGCTCGAAGGTAGGAGGTTCACCATCGATTTTCATAGCGGTGCACGCGGTACGCGGGCACAGGAGCCCGCGCGGTCACTAGGCGGCGCATTCACACTCGGGGATTACGCGAGTCTTGGGAGGAGGCGGCAAGTGAGTGAGGAAGATCGGGATTTCACCGGGAGAAGTGGGAAGGGATCAACCCTTCACAAGTCATCTTTTGTAGTGGGAGGAAGCCACCATTTTTCCACAGTTTTACGGGTTCAGACTAGCGTACTCACCGGGAATGCATGATTTTCCCAAGGGGGTCAAATTCCGGGAATTGACCTTTCTGAATTCCTTCACAGGTTTTTCCGGGTTTTTGGAGGAACGACCCCCGGAAGCCGGCTCCATTCCCGGTTCGGCGGCAATTCAGGTAGCGACGCGGCTCGGGGTTACGCGGTCGGAGAGAGAGAGTAGCCATTCACGGTGGGATTACGAGTATTTACCCCAGCTTGCCTTGAGCAAGCCAAAGGTGCCATCGTGCAGTCACCTTTGTACATTTCCCTCTTTTAGATTATAATAAAATGGCTGTCTTTTCTCCATGTTTGCAGTGTTTTTCATGATGCCTCTCTATTGTTGTAGTTATTGTTTATATTTGCTTTATATTGCTATTTATTTCTATTCGAAATATTACAATGGTATCGAGCTCATATACTTGGCTCAACCTAGACGGATCGATCTATGACACCGGAGGAAAGGGCCATCATACTGGACAGAGATCTACGCGGGAGGCGAGAGCGGAGACTCGAGGCCACATTTGGAGAAGTGGACTTCATTCCGGTGGTGGACACGGAAGGAGGAAGAACCTATGGGTGAAGAAAGAGATGACGAGAATGAGTTTGGGAATCTCCTCCTGAAATACGTGCGGGAGCTCTCGAGAGATAGGAGATGGGACGAGAAGTTTGCCGGATAAAGCTGAGGCAGTGAAACTAAGGGTTTCACATTGGTGAGGAATCGTGCCCCACATCACATACGGGAGCATAACCACACGGCCACGGCAAGTGGTGCCACACACTCCCCACGTTCCACGATGCCCACATTCTTGACTACGAGTACGTACACACACACAGGGGGGGGGGGGGGGGGGGGGGGGGGGGGGGGGGGGCCCCCAGCGGTACAAGGCTGGGCCCAGATGGTCCCACCGCGTCCGCCCCGTCGGGGCGGTGCGCGCGCACCCTTTATATATATTATTAAATCTAAATAATTCATGAAAGCTTGGGTGGGCTTTGGACATTTATTTTTAATTTAGTGATCTATGGCGGAAGGGAGGGCGTCGAGGTGGCGACGCTGCACCTTGAGGAGGAGCCCATGGCTTGGTGGTTCCATGGGATGGCCGCTGAGTCCTCCAGCACGGTGACACGTACGTGGAGTTCCCACGGAGGTGGTGGAGCGGTTTTGGTAGAGGATTCGGAAGAGCATTTTGTCGAGGCGGCCAAACTCAAGCGAGATCGAAACCCATAAACTTACATTTCCGAGTTCTTGAGACTTTCGGTGATGGTACTCGACTTGTCCCTCAGCCCGGGACGATTTACATGTTCATTGATGGGTTGGAAGAACCTTTGCGTGGGCTAGTCGGATCCATAAGGCCTACTACACTTCCAAGATGCAATCGGGAGGGGACGAGAGACTTGCGGATGCTTTGCCCCGAGTTCAAGCTCCTTTCCCCCGAGAGAAGGCTGACATTTCGATCCAAGGGGAGAAGACACGAGTTCCACGCCGAAGGGGAACCAAGGCGGGGGCCTTTGGACGATGATACCTTGAGAGACTTGAGATGGAGGAAGCTATGCTTCACATGCCGAGCCATGAGCCATGGGCACCGGGTCATCGATGTGTCGCGAGGAAGGCACATTACATAGAGGTGTTCTCGAAGCGGTGAGGAGAAGAAGATGTCTATGAGGAGATAGAGGAGGAGGCCAACACTATAGTGCGAGAGGGGAACATCCAAGACCTCCTCCCCCGGGAGCGGGAGAAACGATGTTTGCACCCATAGGAGTCCTTGCATCTTTGCGAGGTTCCAAAATATGTGATATTGCGTGTTTAGTGTTGGCGAAAGTCGGAGTCATGAGACAAGACCCGAGTTCGGGAGTTGTGGCCAACAAAGGGTCGGTGTAGTCTGAATCACGCATTTCCTTTGCTCGAGCGGTGAGTCTCACCGGCGTGCCGCAACCACATGCGAAGGATGAGATCAATGGCAAGGAACAAAGTCGGCAACTCATGATGGACAATACACCGATCACGTAGACAGAGTCATATACGCAAGAGCACTTACTAAGCATTCAGACATTAGCAAATAAAATTTTAAACCAGCATAAACACATTACATGCATGTAAACCTCTTATTGAGACAACAACCTTCCATTATATTAATATCTTGGCCAAGCACATGATTACATAGCATATTCAGCGATAGCTTACAACTCTGATACAGATGTCTTACGGAACAGAAAAGCAGAATAGAGAAGATTAGGAACTATAGAAAGGTCATGCATTATTTCTTGCAGTCGCTCTGTGCTTCTTCTCCTGTCACGAGCCTCACAACCTTTGCAGCATCCTCTAGCCTCCTTTTTTCAGCCGAGTGACTGTTATTTATTCACCCGCTATCGCGACTATCAGTTCCTTTGTGTCTTTTCCTCAACTGCTTCCAGCTTCTCTCCTGTTATCTGCGTGTTCCACTTTCTGTCTTCTGCTGTTGTTTTCTTCGTCTGTACTTGTGCGTGTTCTTTCTTCAGCTATCTCATACTTCCGCGCCACCTTGATAGCTCCGCAACTCCTGGTAGTTGCGATGCGGTCGCGGTCGCCATGTGTCTTCATGCTGCAACTCAAAAAGGTCAAAATCCAAAATATTCTAACCAAGATTTCAAAAATAATAAAAAACAAGTCCCCCAACAGGCCCCGACCACAATTCCTTGACTCATCCCCGAGTCAATCACAAATGGCCATCTCCACCTCCATTGCTGCGCTGGATCCCGTGCCCTGTTCAGCTGTGCCTTCGTCTCGTGCCTCTTCCTGCTGTGCTCCTTCAATCGGCTGTTCAAACAAGGGCCCCAACTCAGGGACCCTGAGGAACGCTATATCTTTGAGCCCGGTGAAATCTGACACAGCTTGCTGCCATTCCTACATGAGCGAGTCTGCTTCTTCAGTGATCCGGGTGGTAGTGGCCTCTTCTAGATTCGTCGGGATGGCCCCGAACATCGTGGTAAGCTGGGTCTCGGCCTTGGCATCCAGCTGTTGGATTGATTTGGCACTGGCTTGAATGGGCGGATGGATTTCCCGAATGACCTACTTGGTCGCTGCGGAGTTGGCCTCGGTCTGTTGCATTTGAGCCTCAAGCTCGTCCGCCTGGGCATAGAGTTGATCTAATCGAGCTGGGTCTGCGGTCTCCTGAATTTTCCTGGAAATTTGTTGCAGCTGGGCAGAGATGGGCTGCGTTTTGACAGTGAGGGTGAGTGAACACTCCTGCAGACTTCGCAGGAGGACATAAGCCTCTCACGCTGTGGAGTGAAGGGTAGCCTACATGCGATCTGCCTGAGTCTGTTTGGCAGCCACCTATTCTGAGTAGACAATCTGTGGGTCGGGAAGGGCGGGCCGTGCGGCTAACGCTGCATGGAGTTCCTGGTTTTCCCTGCATAGGCCAGTGAAGGCAGACCGAATGTGGTAAGCCTGGACAGCCATATTTCTCTCCGCGATATCATCAGGAAGTGGGGCGTGGTGAGCCCTTACAGCGGTCCATAGGTCTGAAAACATCCGAGCAGCAATGGTGACCTGCTCCTGCAGGTAGGTCTTCTCCTGGGCCAGCTGATTGCGCTGTTCAGTAAGCGCTGTGATCTGGTGGTGCTACTCATTACACCGCTGCTGCAGCTCTGAATGAAGTTGTTCGGCCTGCAGGGCCGCCCGTTGAATGAATAGGTACAGCTGCCCTGTACCCCATGTTTCCATGTTGGCCGTGCCGGAAGTGCCCTGCTCCGGCATTCGCTCCTGCAAAGGTTGGCCACTGGCCACTGATCTGTTGGAGTTCTCAGGAGGGGACACCGGTGTCTATTGCTGCATTGATGTGCCCATATCGGAATCTGGCCGTTCTTGCTGAGTGGTCTGGTCTGTGGGGGGAGGGTCAGCATGCTCAGGCGGAGCCTCGACTGAGTCAGCCCCAACATTGGCCAGCCGGGTAAATATAGTAGAGAAAGAACCTTGGGGTGTGGCCACGGGGTCGACTGGTGGTACTACGGCCTCAATACTGGAGGTGACTTCAGCCCCGTGGTCTCCTCCAAAGAGTTCCCGGATAAGAGGGTCTGATACAGTGGCAGATGAGTTGGATGGAACAGACGAAGTGGCAGGTGGACGGCCGGTGGAGGGAGCGGTGGACGGGGTGGAGGAGGTATGGGGGAGGCGAATGTTGAGGAATTCTGATGGATCGATCAGGGGTTCCTCCGGAATTAATGTCCCTGTGAGTGGAGTGGATGGCGGATCATCATCAGTAAGGTCCACCACCGGAGCAGGGACGGCGGTGCGGGCCCGCTTGGATGGAGGGGGTCTGATTGATCAGGTCCCGGGCCCGTTTCGCCCATCGGGGTGATGATGGGGCTGGTAGAAGTGAATAAGTTGGTGGGGATGGGAGAAGTGAGAGGGGCAGTATGGGACGGAGCAAGAGAACGACTAAGGTGGAATTCAGAAAATAAGGGAAACAAAGGGGCACCACTTGAAACAACTTGGGTCGCCACGTTGAGACTTCGTACCTGGGCATTGAAGTGTTGTACGACGGGGACCAGTGATTCGGGCAGTTCCTGTGAGGTCCCGGCTGCATCCTGAGAAGGTCCTGCCGCGGCCTGTGAGGACCCTACTGCGGCTGTCTCGGCAGCATCCGCTCGAAGTTATATCTGGGGATCTCGTCGCGGATGTGCTTTATGACCCCCGGCCACGCAGAGACCTCGCGGTGAAAGGTATCATCATCCAGCTGGAATCGGAGCGGCGCCATGTGGAAGGTGGCTTCCGGCACGCAAGTGGGGTGGAGGTAAGTGTGCTTGTGGCTTACCCCGAACCATACCTGCTTACTATACTCGTCCAACAGGGGCCTGGGCACCCGTTGCTGGTTAGCCACCACATCTCTCATTAACCCGTACCACGCCCGAAACGCTTCCGCGTTCACCTGTTTAGTGCTGGGGTCAGAGGACACCTCCCACGGGGTGAATTTCATCGCGAGGGGCTGGCTCGCGGTAGTTTCTGCCGGCAGCCGGACAGGAGGAATGTGCCATTTCCACATGGAAAAAGCTACAATCAGGTAACCATAGATGAAACTAGTGGTGCGCTTATAATTCTCTTCGCATGCCGCGAACAGTTCTTTGAGCACGAAAGAACACCAATTCAGCCTGGTGCCTTGGACACAGTGCTCCGCAATGGAGATTGTATCCAAGGTGCACTCTCCTTTGGTATAATGTCGCATCGTCTTGCTAGCAATGAGATAGCAAGCGAACCGAATCTCCGGCTTGTTAATCAAATCAATTTTGGCACCTTTCCCCCCCGGCGAGTGCCATACTTGGTATAGAGGTCTGTATCACCCGACTTTCGGGCGCGCTTGGAAGATGTCTGACCGGCAGTGGAGACATCTGCGCCATTCTGGGATAGCCCTGTGAGTCGATGAATGTCTTCAGCGTGAATGGGGATCTCCTCGTTTAGCCACAAGGACCCGTTCTGAATTCGGCTGAGGAGGAACCGGGTGCATTGCAGGGCCGGTCCTGTAGTCCCAAAAACAGGAAGAGTCCTTAAATTCATCAAGGACGATTGCTGGAGGCCCCTGTACTCTTGTCGCATTCGGCTGTTTGAGCTACTGCCTGGTGTGTAGTGATGCTCCATATATGTCTGCCAATGGAGGTGGGGGAATTCGGCTGGGTCGGACAGGTTGGCGTCTATCAACGCTGCACTGTCATATTTGCCAACCAGCGACTCTGTTCTGTGGATTCGACTGTCCAGCGTTGGTTCAGCAACGGATAAGAGAGCCTTTGGCATCTTGGCACGACGCTGGTAAACCTGGAGAATTCTTCTGGAGCTTCTATCTTGGTGCGGTGCGTTTTGAGACTTCAATCGCTCTGGTGTCGCTGCAATTGCCAAATTGAACTGGTCCGTCATTCTCGTGCTGTTGGTTTCCATGCAAGTTATGTCATCACTAGGCACGAGCGGAGTTGATGAGACCCCATAACGACAATTAATTCTTGTTGGCCTTCTTGCCTGCGATAATCGTGCGATCGATCGCGTGCCTGTGTGTAATCTGACAGTTGCTGACGATGGGGAAATGGGCGGACGCGACGGCTGAGGGAACTGCGGATGATGGCAAATGATTATGGTACGATTACTGTCTACTTATGGTAATTTATGATGCAAATCTGAGCGATCCTACAGACTGACAAAAAGGACTGACGGAAATGACCTGGACTGATACTGGCACGTGGATGGATCCTACAAGGACGACACGCTGGACTGGCGCCGTGACACGCTGGACTGATGCCGCCCCGACCACAGTCGGTTGCGGCGCGGTCCCCGCAACTGACCGGTTATTGACAGACTACCTATAAACGGAAAAGACTCCCTACACTCATCCCGGTTGCGGGAGAGTTATTCAACTAAGCTACGCTACGGGTGCTCTCGGGTGCGAGAGTTATTGATGAGAAGTGAAAGGTACCTACTCCTGGTAGGGTTTCAGGCGTGCGCCATTCACCCACCCAGGGAGAACTGTACCGTCCAGCTGTGCCAACCGAACGGCTCCTGAGTCGCGGATCTCGATGACAAAGTAGGGTCCCAACCAGTGCATCTGGAGCTTGCCTGGAAACTTTTGGAACCGGCTATCATATAAGAGAACTTTGCCGCCAACTTGGAAGGCTTTGGTTTTGATGTGGCGGTCGTGCCACACTTTCTGCCTGGCCTTCTGAACCTTCTGGTGGAATTCTGCCAGGAATCAGGCCTCGTCTAGCTCCTGCAGCTCTTGGAGGCGTTCCCGAAGTGACTCCTCTTCTGAGAACTGAAGCGACGTTGCGATCAAAAGACTGGGTACCGTGAACTCGGTGGGAATCACAGCTTCCCAGCCATACACCAACTGGAATGGTGTCTGGTTGGTTAAAAGTTTCACCGTGGTCTGGTAGGCCCATAATGCCGCTGGGAGACGCTCGTCCCAATCGTCGCGCTGAGCATTGAAAATTTTAGTCAAGCCCTTTTCAAGAATCTTGTTGAAGGCTTCCACAGTACCATTGGCCTGCGGGTGGTATGGGCTACTTTTATGATGCTGAATCATAAATGTGGCCAATAGTGACTTGACCATGGCATTAATGAAATGCGTACCCTGATCGCTGGTCAAGCTCCGTGGGCAGCCAAATCGGCTGATGATGTGTTCAAAAATGAACCGGGCAGCGGTCTCTGCCGAGCAGTCGCGTACCGCTGCTGCCTCAGCCCACCGGGTGAGGTAATCCGTGGCGGTAATGATGTACCGGGCCTTGGAGTGTCTAGCGACCGGGGCGATGGGACCTACGAAATCAACAGCCCACTTTTCGAACAGCCGCAACACATGCACTGGGTGTAGCGGAAGCTCGTCCCGGTGCGAAGGCCTTCCCGTCCGCTGGCAAACATCGCAACGCTTCACATAGGCCTTACAGTCAGCATGTACCGTCGGCCACCACAGGCCAGCTTGGAGCACCTTCCTTGCGGTGGGTTTCGCACCCACATGCCCTCCCGCAACACCACTGTGACATTCCCACATCACCGCTTCCCGTTCGTGGTCAAGAACGCATCTGCGCAACACCTCATCAAGGCCCAGTTTGTATAGCTGCCCCGCGATCAATTGGTAGTCGGCCGCCCGGACAACCAGGTGGCGTTTCTGGAGCGGGGTGTAATCTTGAGGGCATTGTCCCGTGGTCAGATAAGTGGCAATGTCAGCCAGGTAATCTGGTACTGCTTCGACTCGGAAGAGGTCGGCATCCGGCAACTGATCGTCCAACGAGCCCTCATTCTCTCCCGTCTCCAACCTGGATAAATGATCGGGACCGACATTCAACCTGCCGGGCTTGACAATCACCTCAAACGTGAATTCCTGGAAAAGTAGAAGCCAGCGACAGATCCGTCCTTCCAACATAGGCTTATTCACCAGATACTTCAATGCAGAATGGTCCGTGAAGAATGTGAATTTTCCGCCCAGAAGATAATGGCGGAACTTCTAGAGGGAGTACACCATCGCCAACGCCTCCCGCTCAGTCGTGGTGTAATTATTCTCCGCATTCGATAACCGATGGCTGGCGAAGTATACGGGGTGGTCAACTGTCGTCTCACCGGGTTGCGCCAGGACAGCCCCAAGTGCAATACCGGACGCATCAATATGCACATGGAATTGCTTATCCCAGTAGGGATGAACAAGTATGGGTGCCGTCGCCAACTTCTCCTTCAAGGTGTCAAGTGCCTTCCTACACTCCGCCGTCCACTGGAACACCTCTGACTTCGCAACAGTTTCTCCAAAGGGGCCGTAATCTTTGCGTAGTTGCGAATAAACCGCCTGTAATATCCTGTGTGCCCTAGCAGTGCCCGCAACTGCTTCACGGTCTCGGGATCCTCCATGTGGACGATGACCGCGACCTTGGCGGGATCGACACAGACCCCTTTCTTGCACACCACGTGGCCTAAGAGTGTGCCGAATGGAACTGCAAAAATACATTTCTTCAAGTTCAAGGAAATCTGCAGCTGACGACACCGGTCAAACATAATACGCAAAAGGGTGGCGTGTTTCTTCAACAGGCTGTAGACGGTCCAGTCGTCCATGTAGACCTCCAGGAACTTGTGAATGTACTCCCGGAAAGCAGCAATTACAATCCGGGAAAACACAGCCGGTGCGTTCTTCAGACCAAACGGCATAACGTGGTATGCGAATGATCCCCACTCAGTGGTGAATGTCGTCTTTGCTTTGTCTTCTTCGGCGATGCGCACCTGATGGTAACCCGAAAACCCATCAGTGAAGGAATAGGCTTCGTTTCCCGCAACATGATCTAGAACTTCATCGCTGAAAGGAGTGGGAAACGGATCGTGGATGCAGGCATGGTTCAGACTCCGGCAGTCTACGCAGACACGTATCTCCGCTTTGTCCTTCTTGTTCTTGATGACAATGGGACTCACCCACTCTGCTTATTCTACTGGAAAGATAAGACCTGCAGCCAGCATCTTGTCGATCTCCGTCTTGACCTTTTCTTTGATACGTGGGTTCAGCCGGTAGGGTCGGTGCTTCACCGGCCTGGACCCTGGTTTCAGCACGATGTTCATTTCGCCCAGGTCCCCCTTGATCCCCTTCAGGTCCACAACTGAGGACGGGAACAAGTCTTCGTATTCCCGGAGGACGCTGAAAATTTCTTTTGTCATTTCCTCGTCCCAGTAATCTCCCACCGTTGCCAGCTTGGGTTTCTCGTCTGTTCCAATGTTTAGCTTCTTCGTCTTTAGTGGCTGTAAATGGACTCCTTCAGTCGTCGGCTCTTCACTGATGTTTCGCTCGCCTTCCTTTTCGTCAAAATAGAGATGCCTGAGGTCCTCCAGACTATCATCATCCGGATTGCCGTCAATCCGGCGGCAAACCAACTCACGCCTGACCTCAGGTCGTGACACAACCGGGCCCCCATCGGGCTCAGGATGGCGGAAAAACAAGACCTCCTTGATTGCCTGTAGGGCCTGAGACTCCTGCGCGGTCTCCCCTTCGAACAAGAAGCACCAAACGAACTTGTTCGTGACTTCCTGCCAAGAGCGGGTTCCCCGTTTCCGCTCTTCCTCCAGGTACCAGGCTTGGGGAATCGTACCCAGGGAGTGGATAAACTTGTGGACCCACAGCTCTTCAGGGTACTTGGTGCTACGCCACTGCTCCTCGCAGGCCCGCAAATGGTGTCGCGGGTCGGAAGTTCCATGATACTTAAGCATACTGCGAGGTCCTTCATCCTCTTTAAAGCGTGCCCGAAGAGCATCCGCCACACATTCCCATCGCAACACTCTGTTGCGGTGATTTTTCCACCACCGGGCCGACGTGGATTGCAAGGCCACATCCAAAAGTGGCATCCGGCTTTCGTCTGGGACCATGTCTTCCACCTTGGTAATAAAAGTATTGACCGCTTGCATGTTTGACAAGGTGGGATATCCGCGGATCTCAGTCCCCACCCACCGGACTTGGGCAATGGTAGCACATCTCCGCGTGGTGGTCTCATACCCCCCTTGCTGCCAATCTTCCCACGCGAGTTCGGATTCGAGCTCCGAGCTCTGCACACTTCGCCAACTGACAGAGCCGGTCATGGTCGGGTTAATATAGTCGTCTCGCTTTCCTGCGGTCATCTGATAAAGGTGGTCCATCATCTGAGCATCCTCCCGATTGTCCACTATTTCCGTATATCGCGGGCCCTGGTACGGGTCAAGGGGCTGGGTGACCCGTACCTCCCCATCCTCAAAGATCATCAGCTCCTTTTTAAGGTCGATGATGGCATAATTATCAAAAGCCCAATCAATGTCGAGTAAGGCCGGATAGGGATCCTTGTTGCCCATGATATCAATAACCTCAAAATCGGTGTATGTCTTCACCCCCGCAATGTCGACCTCGACACCCTCGAGCCGGCCGATTGGCAGAATATAGTACTGGTTCGCCATCCTGAGTTGGATTGGCGAGTAGGCTAGCCGTGGCCTTCCAAGGGCCTCCCACGTCTTTCATGGCAGGATGTTGACGTCGGACCCCAAATCCAGCATGGTATCGCTGATTTGGAATCCCGCAACCTGCGTGTGAAGCCGGAATTCTTTTTCTGTTCGTTTCTTGTTCCGCTTGACGCGCTGCACGTATTGAGGGGTAGCGTTCACCGGATCTCTAAGTCCTGCGTGCCCCTGCAGTGCTCCTTCCAAAGCCTGCTTGAGCTGCTGCCGTAGTGCAGCATTGTCAACAATCCTGAGGAATAGCTGGAGCCAATCCTCGACCACCATACCTGTGACGCTCTGCACCCCAGATTCCGGAAGCACGGGCTTCACCAGACCTCCTACGTCCTGCAGCTGGGCGAACGCCTCGACTGCCTCCTGGAAATACTTCTTCTGGGCTTCGGGCCTGATTAACATCTTCGGGGATGCCGGCCGAACTACTCGTGCTGGCTCCTTCCCGTGGGCATCCTCTCCAATTTTCTTCCCGCCCCTCGTCATGATCGCGACGTTCTGCATGTCTCGGGTCGCGGTCCCTCGCAGCTCTGAGTTTATCAGATTCGCTCCCCTCTGCCTCGCCCATTCTTCCCACTTCTTGATGAGCTCCAGACAGTCCTCTGTGGCATGGGCATTTACCCGGCACTGGGAACACCAGGGTCGTCACGAAACGGGACATTCTCGAGCCACGTGACCCTCCTGGTCACAGTTGTAACATTTCACCGAACCGCGTCCGCCTGTGCTGCCTCCCCGCATGCCTCCGCCTCTTCCCCTTGGGGCCTCGTTCACCCTGTAGGAGGGACGATCCAATCGATCCGCAAGTGCGTCGAGCGCCCTGCACTGCTCAGTGTTGTGAGTCGTGGAAACACAAAATTCGCAGTGCACATTGTTTGGGACCATGGAGTACTTCTGTAGTATCAGGCACATCCGAGGAGGATGCCCCAACGTTCGGAAAATCTCGCAGTACTTTGTGGTGGAGGAACCCGGTTGAGGTGGGAACCCCACGTAAGGCTATTGCGGCTGGTATACCCCCTGCGGATTCATCGCTGCGCCACCACTAGGTGGTGGACCCCCCTGGACTACCGCGACCGAGGGTCCTGCCCCTGCGCCACGCAACCGGGGACACTCGGTTGCGACGTGGCCCTCGACCAGGCAATGAGTGCACCAAACATTCGGCCGCGCTGGTCTCACCGGCTGGAGCTCCTTGAGCTTCTCAGTCAAGCTGGTGATCTGGTGTTGCAACCCTATCAAAGAAGGATCTTGCGGGGCCAGCCCCCCCTGGTAATCCTGGGGGTAGCCCGCCATGGCTTCAATCTTCATGGCCTGCTCCAAGGCGTCCTGCAAATTATCAATCTTCTGCTGAGTGAGAGGGGTTCGTGTCAAGGGAAGCAGAGCCTTGATGAACCAGTCCCTCTGGTGGTTTGGATCGATCGGGTAGCTGAGTTTCCCGATCGCGTCCTTGAATCGCCGCATCAACTCCCACGTGGTCTCACCTTCCTTCTGCTTAATTTCCCACAGCTCGGACAGGCCCTGCTGGTCTGTCTGGGGAAGCTTGAATTCGCGGACAAAATCCCGCTTTACGTCTGCAATTACGGGGTTAGGATGAGCCTCGGACCACTTGATAAACCATCGCAGAGCCCTCTCTCTGAGCGTGGTTTGGAACTCTATTAACTTCCCTGCATCTGGCGTCTGCCGAGCCCTCCAGATGGCTTCGCACAAATACCAGTGTTGCTCTACATCATCATTGCCCTGGCCAGAGAACTCTGGATACTGGGTGAAAGATCCAGCCATGTGTACTTGCGGAGTATTGACCAGGATAAATCCTCCAGGTCCTGGTTGCGTAACGGTTCCACTAGGGAATACAACACTACTAGTAACGCTGCTATTACCGGACGTTACTGACGCTGATGAACTATTGTATGACTGACTCAATGCTTGTAACTGAATGAAAATATTACTTAAAGGTTGATACAGTACCAGGGGAAGGTAGGGATCCTGGCCATGCAGAATGTGGGAAGTAGGGCTGCCTGGAGGGGTGAGTGTCGTCTGCTCTTGAAACATCTGCTGCAGCACGCCGTGCCATTCGTCACTGGAACTCTCTTCGGGCTGCATCTTTTCCTCGTCTTCGCTAGTCACCATCTCTCTTCCTCGCGTCGCTGGGCTCCCATGCACCCATTGCACTTCCACTGCTGTCCCATCTTCTTCCCAGGTATCCAAATCCATACTTCCTATCCTCTGAGGCGCCTCCTTCTGATTTTTCCTCTCGATCTCCCTTCTCTTCAAATCTCGCATCACCCTTCTTCACCACCTATCGGCGATCTATGCCTGCCGATGCGCACGTCGCTCCCTCAACTTGCATGCGGCCTCAACATCCATTCCTCACTTCCCGCTTTCACATTCTACGTAGCATCGGTCCCCTCAACCCTTCCCCCAGCACGGGTGGTTTACGCTTCCATACTCGTTTTGTGGAATTCAATCAACCCTTCATCCACCATCAGAGCTTTAATCCACAGCGGAATCTCCTTAAGCAGCTTCCCTCTTATCCCTGAGTGGAAGACAGCCTCGGCTTTCGAGAAAGATTGATAGCACTCGGCATAAAACTCCATAGTGTATCCTTCCAATGTGGTCCTTACCCAAAAATCCACCGCACGGGTTAGTTCAGTGGTCACCCGATGCAGCGCCACCAGATCTTCGTGTGCCCACCTGCGGTTTATCTTCCACAAGCCTTCTCGAGGCACCGTCGCTCGTAATCTTCGCAACCAATTGTAAAGGTCGGTAGGGAACCTTCCCCAGAAAATTTCGTACGTATCACTGGCTGAGTCAGAGAAAAGGACGAGCTCCTTGATCGCCGCCTCCTTTTTCTTGGTCAGCTCTGCTTGCTGAGCAATGAATTGGTCGAGATGATTATCCCACCATCGCCATATCTCTCCTTCAAAAATCCTCGATACCATGATCTAGTTCCCCTCAGAACATGTAGGTCCCGGCAACGGAACCATTTGTTGGCGAGAAGTTAGGTCTCACGGACAAGACCCAGGTTCAGGAGTTGTGGCCAACAAAGGGGGTCCGATGTAGTCTAGGATCACACTGGCATTTTCACCCTACTCCGGAGAGCAGTGAGTCTCACCCGAGGCGTGCCGCAACCACATGCAAAAGGGGATGAGATCAATGGCAAGGAACAGAGTCGCAACTCATGATGGAAAATGCATCGATTATATAGACAGAGTCATGTACGCAAGAGCACTTAAGAAGCATTCAGACATTAGCAAATAAAATTTTAAACCAGCATAAACACATTACATGCATGTAAACCTCTTATTGAGACAGCAACCTTTCATTATATTAATCTCTTGGCCAAGCTCATGATTACATAGCATCTTCAGCGATAGCTTACAACCCTAATACAGATGTCTTATGGAACAGAAAGGTAGAATAGAGAAGATTAGGAACCACAGAGATGTCATGCATGATTTCCCGCAGCCGCTCTGTGCTTCTTCTCCTGTCACGAGCCTCGCAACTCTCTGCGACATCCTCACAGCATCCTCCTTTTTCGGCCAATTGTTGTTATTTATTCACCGCCTCCCGCGACTATCGAGTTCTACGTAATGTTTTCCTCAGCGCTTCGGCTTCTCTCCTGTTATCTGCGTGTTCCACTTTATGTCTTCTGCTGTGTGTTTTCTTCATCTGTACTTGTGCGTGTTCTATCTTAAGCTATACCATGCTTCCGCGCCACCTTGATAGCTCCGCGACTCCTGGTAGTTGCGGCGTGGTCGTGATTGCCATGTGTCTTCATGCCGCAACTCAAAAAGGTCAAAATTCAAAATGTTCTAGCCAAGATTTCAAAAACAATAAAAAACAAGGGCCCCACTCATATAAGGAAAGACCCTCATCGGATGTTTTTAGGAACCCTTATAAAAAACCCCATACATTCGTTTCTAGTGGAGCTTACTAGAGGAGGTTGGCGGGCGGAGGAGTTTGCGGATGTTTTTACTAAACGGTGCGCTTATCATTTAACATCGCATAGGTGCTCCTTGACCAAAACACTTACGGTGCACACAAAACGTTAGCATATTTGAACATCATGCGCTCACAGTACACACATGCACAGTGCGTCGTATTATTGTAGAGCATCGGTGCTTCACAACTATTCCGCGTCGGTGCATTATAAAACACCGTACCAAAATCAAAACCTCCTGGTGCGGTGATAAGAAACCACACCGGTGCATCATAAAACAACACACCAAAACAAAAAACTAACTAGTCATTCGTAAGGCACAACTCTTGGTGCACATGCCAAAGAAAAAGAGGTTAAAAAATTTCTGAAAACCACAAAAAGCAGGATGTTTCACTTTTTCGGTCTCTAGAGCTCTCAGTCTTAGGTGTGCTCTCTAGAAGGCATAGATGCACACAAACTCTTTGGCACCAGAGTGCATCATAAAACATTGTGCCAAAACAAAAGTGGATTGGTGCATTCGTATGAAAACAACACGAGTGCACCTATAAAACATGTGCACGAAAAATGATTAAATAAAAAAAATTATGACGCATTTTCACATTTATGCCCTTAATCACGGTGCGCTCTACAAGAAAGCATCAGTCCCTTTTATGATAGCACAGGACAAAGTGTGCTTCATACACTGCCGGTGCGTCGTATTACTGTAGAGCACTAGTGCTTCACAGCTCATCCGCGTTGGTGCATCATAAAACACCGCGCCAAAACAGAAACCGCCTGGTGCAGTATTAATTAACCACACTGGTGCATCATAAAACATCGCGCAAAAACAAAAATTGACCGATGCGTTCGTAAGAAACAACACCAGTGTGCCTATAAAACCCCGCGCATCGGAAAAGGGTTAAATTAAAAAAAAAATACAGCCAAAACATTGCATTTTTCACTTTTCTCAGTGCTCCAGAGCTCTAAATCATCGGTGCAATTTATCCTTGTTTGAGCCGCCCTGACATCGGTGCTCCCATTGCACCCATTGCACGCACTACTGCTGTGCATTGCCCACCAATCTCTAGCTTGCATTTTTCAAAACGGTGGGAAATTTTTCTTTTGCAAATTCTATAGCCAATATGCCTCCTCGATGGTGAAATGTACAGGTATTTTTCTTGTTTTTCCATAATTAAGCTTTTTAGTGGATTAGAATTTCAAACTATTGTAAAATTAACCATTAAAACAATTTTTTTTTTTTTTTTTTTTTTTTTTTTTGTCGCGCCGGTTGCATGAGCCGTTCGCTCGCACCAATAGTCTTTCGCCTATAAAATTTACAAACCGCATCACGAGTTAGTGCTATGATGTCACCCAACATTTCGGGCGGTATCAAAAACCGCCCGCAATATTTTAAAATTTAAAAAAAAATGTGGTGTGGTTATTTAGGCCGGGTGCCTTTGTTGAACATACAAGACTAACATTGCAATATGTTGATAGATATATCTCCACGATGCTAACGTCGACTACTTTGCATTCTTTATTCAAACAAGGTCAACGGTCTGCGGCGGGTAAAAAGCGCTGCTGCCGTTGACTATATATAATTTATGGGAAGTAAATTAACGATCGACCATAATAAAGTAGCGTATATTTTAGTCTGCCCACGCTCCTGACACCATATATAGTCAACGATGCTTGAAAAAATTTCAGGTGCATCGCATACGGTGCATTTATGTCATTTTGGGCACCGCCCGCCAGTGTGCTACAAACAAAAGATGCACCAGAACCGGTGCATGATTGCTTTTGTGGTGCACCAACTGGTCTATTTCTTTTTTTTTCCAAAAAAAATTATATATGTATATTCCTAAATACATGTCTGATTTAACAATTTTTTTTTTATTTAATATGTCAATGATTCAGAGAGAAGAGGAGGAACAACAAAAACAATAGGTAGAGTAGTATGACATGCTTCTTCAGTGGGAGGCACGAGAGAGGGAGAGAGATGCATACCCTCGCCCTATTACAGTAGATACCCAGGGGCTCCTAAGGTAGGTAGGCCTCCTCAAGTTCTGTAGGAGGCTACTTCCCTAAAGGCCACATGGTGTCTTTTTGAGACATATTATTAGTAGGTGGAATGCCCTGTGAGCTTTCAAGTTGGTCGAGAGGAGGTGCACACCCATATGGAGGAGTTTTATTTCATTATAGAGTTTATCGAGACGGGTTTGATTTTCCCTTGTTCGAGAGGTTCTAGTTGGTTGTGTAGTGGGGAGGCTGTGTAGTGGGGAGTCGGTTAGTTTACTCCCATTGATACATTGGAGAAATTGGCTATCTCCTTTAGAGTTTCAGGTCCCTGGAGGCCAGCTACGTATTGGTGCATTTTGTAGATAGGACGTGTAGTGCCTCTCACTTCTCATTTCAACCATTTCACACAACACCAGTGATGGGAAACACAATAGTTTCTCACTTCTATATTATGTTGATTCTTTTGTACAGGAGCCACGACTTGTTAGGTGGTCTACCATTTTTTTGCGGCAGTTTTGTATGGCCTTAGATAGATGTCGTGCTCATGCACAAGGGAGGGTCAACTTCCCTTTTACTTCAGAGATTTTTATTTTATTTTTTGAGAGGTTTCCAGAGATGAGGCCTACTTTTGTTTGATAGCCTCGTAGGCCAATGTTGGAGGTCCAGATGCACATGTGGGGGCAGATGATGCCCAAGAGGGGAGAAGGCTGTTATAGGTCAATTTAGGCACCAATCCCAATGCTGGTTAAACTGGGCATCATCTCGAGGACCGATGATCGAAGGGTCTATCATTCCCTATCATCTCAGTTGCTATATGCCCTAAGACAGGAAACATTCATGAATCAAACAAGATTTTCATCAAAGCAAGGCTTTTCCATGGTTTGAAGCTTATTATTAAACATGTGGGAGCTCACCAACGCAGGCTCTAAGGGGCCTAAGTACGTTTCATATGCAGGTATCTCCATTCTGGGCTGCTCTGCAAAGAACTTCCCGACATTCAAAGGTGCGTTGGTCACATTGGAAGTGAAATTCTCATTGTTCTGGAATCTCCACTTGGCTAGTGTCTTCTAGAAGGGTTCACATGTGTCATGCTTCGGATCCAAGTGTCCATTTGACATCTACATGACTGGAAAACATGTCTTGCCTATTTTTGGAATGAAATTTATTGCAAAACAACCTACAGTTCATCTATAAATTGAACACAGATCTAAGTGTTCAAGGAGGAAGAATTTGAGTAGAGAAATGCTAGAGAATTTTCAATAGAGGGTTTGATTTGTGGAGCTGCTGGTGGAGAGACTTATGTTGTGATGAGACTAGGGAACTCTGCTGGAAGGTCACGATGAATCAGTCACTAGGTTGTAACCTCTCCTTCTATCATCAATAAAGAGTACTTCTTGTTTTTCCCTACATGCATCCATGTTTACTTTGATTTTCCATATTGCAAAATCTTGGTTGATGAATGTAGTTTATGCTTAACTGATTTAGCTAACTAGCTTGAATAGACATCTATATTATTGCATATTTTTCTGTTTCAGTGTTCTTTCTTGCAGGAAGCATTCAGATATTTGAAACCGCTTGAATCTGAAGCTGTAGTGGAAGTGACAGAAAGGAGCCATTTGGAAGCGACTGAAACAAGTAAGCATCCAATCCCCTTTCTGTATCTGTTCTAAGTTAGGAGAAACATTAGTATAGTCTTTCACCTATTGTTCTAGACTAGACACCAGTCTAGGGAAGCGTAGTTTATCCGTAGATTACAATTCTGGCCCAAAAAACTGGCGACTCCGCTGGGGAGAAATTCTCTTGTTTCTAGGTGTTTTAGTCTCTGATGTGCTTTCTAAATCCACCCAGTAGCTATTTTACATAAAGATTAGACTTTTTCAAAGCTTAATTTGCAAAGTTAGTGAGCCAAACAATAGCTTTTTCTTTGTTTAATGCGCTCAACGCACCCTTGGTCAAGGCACAGTGCATTGCAGAGCACTGTCTCCCTTCTCAGCCTGCGTTGCAGAGCACTGTCTCCCTTTGGAGACTGCGTTGGCTCCTGAAAGGGACCAAATCCCCTTGAATCTGACTTTATATTTTGCTTCAGTTCTGTTTGCTGATTTGTTCTGAAAATTTTGATGCTCTATTGACCAGTAACTCTATATATTTCTTCTCCTTTGACTGAAAAATTGTTCAATGTTGTTTTAAATTTTTTTCATTATCATTGACAAGTTGATTTCAAAGTACTTTTTATGGTCACATTAAGAATCGTTTTCTTTCGAAATAGGAAATTGTCGTAAAATCTTCATTTCCTTAATAGGAGAAATTGTTGTTGAAATCCTCATTTTTCCTTCAAAAGAGAAATTGTTGTTTGTATTCTTCGTTTCTCGAAAGTAAAAAGCATTTCGATTATTGATCTAGTGCACCTAGTTTCTTTTCTGCATTCATAAAATTAAGGAAACTGAAAAGAAAAACTTGCATTTGCATGTAGGATTGTGTGTTTTTTGCAAAAGGAACATTAGGAAATCTGCATTTAGCTTGAGATTCATTGATTTTGTTTTTTTTCATTGATTTGTTTTCTCTCAAATTACTTGCTCTCTTCCCTTCGTAGCTAGGTATTTCATTAAAAACGCTGAAAGTGAAAGTTTGTTTATCATTATTAGCTTGCATTTTAGGAATTTCATATACATCGTCATGGTGAACCTAAAAGGAAAAATGTTAAACAAGATCAACATAAAATAAATCTCAATTTACTTAACAACTCTTTGGAACATTAACGATAACATTTAGAGGTCTAGGCTTGAGACATGTTCCAGCGTCGTAAAACATAGCAGTTGTCGTTAACTTGTCTGCGATACATTTCGAGTGTGATACCTCACTCCACGTACGTAAGTATATCGTAGCTCGTCCACATACTCTCGGCTATATCGGGCGGTGTTACAGTACGATAAGTATAAAGGGGTGCTCTCATTGTGCGGTTTTGCATCAGACAGTGCTAATACGGGCTTGGGCCTCCACGTACCTTCAGGTATATTTCGGAGGACAACTTTTAGGTGTTATCCATCCATAGTGAACTGAGTCAGCCACCTTGAAATTGTGATACAACGAACACAGCATTCGAGTATATTACCTGCCTGTACTTTTTGGTTCGCCAAGAGGTATTCTGCAGTTCACAGTTTCCTGGTAAACCTTTTTGCCTAGCCTTACCCTATTTTTGTTTATTTTTTTTGGATAAAATAAATCAATAATCATGGAAAAACATAATACTACCCCACGTCGTTCACGTAGATTAGCTTTAAAACCACCTTTACCACCGAAAGTTATCTCTGGTAGGCGATCGCGATCGCGATCTGCCGAATCAAGTACAATTCGTACCTCTGGTGAAACATCATCTTTTAATCCAGAGTTAGCTCAAATTGTTTCCACACATCCCAGTTTGTTTACTGTTGTCAAAACAGAGCCTTCACAGTTACCCGTGGTCACGATCCATTCAGTCATTGAGACCATACCTCCTAGACCCGACGTTGTTCAATCACATACTGATTCAGATCCAGTCTCTTCTTTGCCAGAATATCTGAATCTTGAATCTGAATAGCCGAAATTTGTTCCTACCTTGTTCATCCCACAAAGTTCTGTAACCACTGAAACTCCTATTTCACACAGTCAACCGTTTGAAATATATTTTTGGCCTGACGGTGAAGTTCTTCCTCCTGGTTTAATCACAATTGAAGAAATCCCTCAACCTGATACACCTTTAAGTAAAACCCACTTTGGGAGAGACCTTTACCTGTACTAGTCATTTCCTCAATCGTTTCCATCTGCTTTTGTTGATCCTATTGCCATTCAATCTCCCATCGATTTTCGAGGGTATACACTTGGTCAAACTACCATGTCTGAACCAACATCTTTGGTTGGGTCTACTGTTCCAATTACGTCAGCTCCTACCCTCGCTACTTCGTCGATATTCACAACATCACCGAGTCATATTTGCACGGTGGTCCTTCAGTCCCAACAGGTTACAAATCACTATCTGGCACTTTCTCTGGTGCACCTTCACATTCATGGTCTTTGCCAATGTTGTCATCTGGTGTTTTAACTGGTAGTCATATAGTTATTACTGAACGACTTGATTCATTAAATCCATCATCAAGGCAATATCAAGCTGGTTATTATGGGTCAAATCCTTTATCAATTGGACTCCCAGAATTCGGTGAACAATATTTTTCATCTTATTATCCTCCTTATGTTAGGAGGCAACCTTTGGTTACCCAATATGACAGTACTTAGTCACATTTTGGTCATACTAATTTTGATTTAAATGTTTGTCAATGGCAGCCCACTCTTCCTATCCAACCACAAACAGTTGTCCAATCGTATCAACCAATTCAACCTGTTACACCGACTTCAATACCATTTGTTAATACCTATATACCCCTGTTACAACATCAAAATCTTGTTCATCAACCTTATTAGGTGAGTTCTTTAACTCAATATCATCAAATGTTGGGTCCACAAACTCAAAATCCTTTGGTTAATTTACAACAACCTGTATCAGGGATCATTTATTCACAAGTTGGTCCACCATTTTATGGGGTGTCAAAAACACAATCTGGTTATACATATCAACCGAATCCAAATTATAAAAATTTGGGTTATAATCTTGGTGGACAGACCCCTTGGCAGCCACAGGTGCAAATTCTGCAAACTTCATTTCAACAAGTAACATATCCAGGTTTTGGTCAACAACACTCTCAAGCATTTGCCATGCAAAACAACCCCTATCTGGGTTACCAACAACAAATCCCATATGCTAGTGCTCAAAGACCTGTTGCCCAAGAAATTCCATCTTATCCTGGCTATGCTCAACCTGACCTTAATAGAAAATTTCCTTTTGTTGCAACCTTGGAATTACCATATTTAAATTGGTTAACTAATGATCCTATCAATTATGCTCCTTGGTGGCTGGTGATACCACATAAATTACCCTCCGACATTCCTAAATTCAATGGAAACCTTGGAGAAGACCCATCAACTCATGTTATGACTTATCATTTATGGTGTTCATCAAATTCCCTAAATGATGATTCTATTCAATTACGTCTTTTCCATAGAACGCTCATAGGTCCGGTAGCTAAATGGTACATTGAATTACCTAGAGCTTCATTTGACAATTTTACTGCTTTGGCTACTGTATTTTTGACCCATTTCCAGTTACCGATTAGATACGAAACTGGAACGGAACTCTTGACCAACTTCAAACAAAGTAATGCTACTCACATTTCAGATCATATTCATGATTGGCGTCATCGTCAACGAATGGTTAAGACATTTGTTCCTGATAAGCTGCTTGCTGAATGGTTCATCAAATCCTTGTTACCATATATAACAGAGGACGTGGCTAAAGGTGGCGTCATCACAGAAGAGCAAGTCATCGCTCGTGCCTAGTATTTAGACTTGATTTATACTCAGTCTGGCACGCTCTATGAGAAAATACCAAATGCGTCGCGATCTAATTTCAATGTTCCTCCTAAAATAAAGGACTCTCATGCCGGAGACGGATTGATAGGCACTGTAAAAACACACAACACTACTTCATCTGATCCTGCTCCTACTTCTGAAATAAACGTTGTCTCATTTGACAAAGGCAAAAGTGATAAGCAACCAGGAAGTAAGAAAAAGGGGAAATCAAAGAAAAAGCAAAATTCTAACCTGCAGGAATGATCATCTAATCAACCGTCAGGACCACGAAAACCTTTTTATCCACGCATAATCTATAACGAGGAACACTTTGTTATGGATTTTCCTCACCATGCTAAAGTCTCAGAAATCATCAAGACTTCAAATGCATCAGCTGTGTTGACATACCCATTTCCAAATCCAGACGCAAATTTGGTTGCTACGAATCCAGCTCCTAGTTCCCAAGTGTTAATGTTATCTAGTACAAAACCTTCACAAGATATTTTGGTGTCAATGCGGAATAAAGACTATGGTAGTCTAACTGATCAACCTACTACCTTGACAACGAATCCATCTACTGAATCAGTACCACCTTTTGTTATTCCTGAATTGACAATTAATCCACCGAAGGGAGTAATTCATAAATCGACATATAATTCTCAAGCAAGAGTTGCACAAAAGTATAATATAGTTGAAGATTTAGCTCAATCCTCTTCCACTATGCCTGCTCTTGAGGTATTACAAAAATTTCCCTCCCAGAAGTAGGCTTTATTGTCGGCCATTGATGGAATTGATCCGACTGATTCTAATATTGTCGTATTTAATCATACGGGCTATGTGCCGTAGCTACCAGCAGAATTAGCATTCTCCATCCAAGTAAATGTTCTCAATCACCTTGTTCATCGCATTATTATTGATGAGGGAGCATCTACGTGCATTATGTCTCTAAACTATTGGAATTCACTTGGCTCTCCGCGATTATCACAATCATCAACGACGTTGAAGGCTTTTGATGGAAGAACATATAAACCTTGTGGTATTATCAATAACCTGCAAGTTGAATTAGGGGGAAAAATAGTAAGTATTGATGTTGAGGTTGTTGACGGACCCCTTGACTATAATATTTTACTCGGAAGACCATGGGTATATGGGATGACTGCAATTGTTTCTACATATTTTAGAATGGTTTCCTTTCCTCATAAAGTTACTATTACAGTCATTAATCAATTATCCTTTTTTGCCTCCGCTTTGCAGGTAACTGGAAGCGTTCCGTATATTCACTTACCCCAACTAGAAATCCAGAACATTGGTGTAGGACTCTTAAAGGATTCCACTCTTATGGGAACCTTTGCATTACCGCCGCCTGTGACGTCGGTAGAAATTGCAAGTATAGATACCTGCTACATGATCTCTTCCACTCCATTTGGCTTAAGGAATAGTATGGATGATTTTGATATTTCTACGTCGGATGATGTTTTACCTCTCAACCCTATTGAGCTACAATAGCAATCAATCTATTTGGCTTGAGCGGCAAATCCGAAATCAGCATCGTCGAGTGTTTGGGTTGATCGTTCATTAGATTTTGGTACTCCATCTGATCTGTTTTCCTCAAAATTTTTGACAGATGAAAATATTTTGGAAGCTATGATGGCAGAAGGAGAACCATGGGAAGATTATCATCATCGTTGCCATCTTTCAGAGTATGAAGAAAATAATCCTAGTGAACTATATCACCCATCCATTCAAAATTTCTGTTCGAATTCTTTTCTAATTAATGCAATTGAATATGAGCGAAATTTATCAAATATTGAAGAAACGATTTCTATCGATATGTAGACTAAACCTGACATTGTAGAAAATATTCATGTCGGTGTCTCTTTTTCTTCAGTAGAACTTGATTCATATCGCTCTCTTTTTCGTGAATTTCGTGACGTATTCGCTTGGTCTTACGAGGAAATGCCAGGCATAGATACTAGTATAGTTGAACACACTATTAATATGTATCCTGATGTCAAACCGGTGTGTCAACGGCTTCGTCCTGTTCATCCGAAGAAAGCCGCTGCCATCAAAATAGAAGTTGAAAAACTTTTTCATGCTGGTTTCATTTACCCTGTTCCGTTAACTGAGTGGGTTTCCAATATCATTCCTGTTATGAAAAAACAAGAAAACATTAGAGTGTATGTCGATTATCGGGATGTTAATCAGGCTTGTCCAAAAGACAACTATCCTACACCCTTTATCGACCAGATTATTGACGATTGTGCTGGATGCGAGATATTTTCTTTCATGGATGGATTTCCCGGCTACATTCAAATCAATATCTGCCCAGATGACCAACATAAGACAGCATTCATCTGTCCCTGGGGCACATTCGCATATCGGAAACTTCCGTTTGGTTTAAAGAACGCTGGGGAAACTTTTTAGAGAGAAATGGATTATGCTTTCAATGACATCAAGCACATTGTTCAACCATATCTATATGATTTACCAGCGCATTCACGAAAATGAACTGATCACCCGATGCATTTGAGAGCCATTTTCTTACGCTACTGACACTATAAGATACACCTCAATCTGCACAAATGTGTGTTTTGTGTTGGTTCTGGTCGATTGCACATATTTTTAGTCTCAAAAGAAGGAATTAGAATAGACCCACTGAAGGTACAGGCCATTCTTGATTTGCCTGCACCCTCAAACTTACTTCAGATACAGAAACTTCAAGGAAAGGCTAACTTCCTGAGAAGGTTCATTCCAAACTACGCCAAAATGGCTAAAGGATTTACTCGATTATTGAAAAAGGGGGTTCCCTTCCATTGGGACCAAGTTGCGCAAGCTTCTTTTGATGCTGTCAAGGACCATCTTGTCCGAGCGTCATTAATGTATCCTCCAAATTATCAAAATGATTATTTCCTATATATCACCACGGCTAAAACGACCATCGCTATGGTTTTGGTCCAAGTATAATATGGAATTGAACATCCGATCTATTATTTGAGTCGTAATATGAATGATACGGAAGTTAAGTACTCGTACATAGAAAAGCATGCCTTGGCAGTTGTTCAAGCTATCCAAAGATTTTGCCATTATATCTTACTCCTAAAAACAACAATAGTTTCAGATTGCAACCCCATGACTTACATCTTATCACGTCAATTTCTAGGGGGAAAATATTCAAAATGGATCGTCATTTTGCAGGAATTTGATTTGGAATTTATCAAATCCAAGTCAAAGAAGTCTTTAGTTTTGGCTAAGCTTCTCTGTGACCTTCCCTGTCATAATACTGCAACTACGTCGGAACCATCTATTCCAGATGAGTCTCTGTTTCTGATTGGATCATCTGATCCTTGGTATGGGGATTTCATCATTTATCTCCAAACCCAAACTTTTTTGACCTAATACCTCTCGCTCTGATCAGTGACGTATTCGATACCAAGCAAAATATTATCTGATCGTCGGCGATAAACTTTATCATTGTGGTGTCGATACCATTTTAAGGAGGTGCCTCACTCATGAGGAGGTCAAAAAAGTGTTAAATGATTGTCATGCTGGAGCTTGTGGTGGACATATTATATGGCTATGCTACCACGCAGAATATACTCTGTGCCGGTTACTTTTGGCCAACTATTTTTCAAGATTGTATCCTCGCAGTCAAAAGTTGTCATGCATGTCAGATTTATGACCATAAAATTTGCAAACCGCTAGCACCAATTCATCCTATTGTCTCTACTAGACCATTTATGAAATGGGGTATCGATTTCATGACCTGTAACCCTCCTTCGTCTGGGGGGCACGGTTATATTATTTCTTCAGTCGAATATTTTACCAAATGGGCCGAAGCGATTCCTACATTCAATAACACAGGACAAACAACTGCATTGTTTTTCTTCAACCATGTTATTGCACGGTTTGGGGTCCCATAGGCTATAGTTACGGATCATGGGAAGAATTTTCGCAACCATATGATGTCTGAATTGACAGCCAAGTTAGGAGTGTCGCATGATAATTCTACTCCTTATTATCCACAATCGAATGGACAAGTTGAGGCTATTAAAAAAATTCTTAAACGAATGCTTCAGCGAATGATATGAGTCTGTAAAAGGAACTGGCACTTGATCATGTACTCTTCCTTGTGGGCGTATCGAACCTCGGTGAGAAACGCTACCGGATTTACTCCTTTTCAATTGGTGTATGGTCTGGACGCTATCTTACCAATCCAATGTGAAATATCATCGTTAAAACTTGCGATAGACTTGTTACCTGACACCTCTGAAGAAGAAGCGCGTCTCCTTAACCTCATCCATCTAGATGAAACGCGTCGTGAAGCCCAATTGGCCAACGAAGCGCATAAGAGATGTATAAAGGTGAAATACGACAAAAATGTCCAGCCTCGCATCTATTCAGAGGGTGACTTGGTCCTTCTTTACAACCAGGAAGCTGATAAATTAGGTACAGGGAAATTCGATCCGTTATGGCATGGCCCCTACATTGTCAAAAGAGTTCTTTCTAAAGGTGCCTACGAGTTAGTTGATTACGATGGGATTCCATTGGTGCAGCCTAGAAATGGGTTGTATCTTAAACGTTACTATGCTTAATCATGAGCGTAGTAATTTTTTGTATTATATTGTTTATATGTTGTTGATTTGCATTCACTATATTAATTTGTTTTTTAGAGTTTTCTTGACATTAGTAATCCGCTTTAAATTTTATGGCAGATGTCTGAATCTTCGGAAAAAAATTTTGGATATGATGATGGTGCTAGTTGTAGTACGTAGAATCTATCCTCTGTGGTGTGGGCCATTTTCGCTCCAAACGGCGAGTTAGTGATTTTTCAAGGGATTTGTATTGGTAGATCGACGAACAATATCGCTGAGTATAGCGCGTTGATCGAAATTCTCTCTGATGCCATTTCATTTGGTATTAACTGCATAATCATCAAGTTAGACTCACAACTTGTGGTACTACAACTTACTAGTGTTTATACTATTTGAAATCCAACACTTTTTAGATTGTTCCTAAGAGTTCGACTTTTGGAGAAACATTTTGATTTCATTCAATATCAACACATTTCCATAAATCTAAACACTTTAACTAATTCATTAGCTAATCAAGTTTTAGATAGACATTTGCGACATAGCTAAAGAAAACATTCACATCATTGAATAGGATTGCGTATTAAACATAAGAAAAACTTTGAAAACATATAGATAGATAGTTATAGGTTTTTTACAAAATTTGTACCCAAGACGCGTTGGTCATCTAACCTCAAAATGTATGCAAAAATTCATAAGTAAACTAGTGGTGCTCATGATAGCATGCTATAGATCTAGCAATCCTACGAAGCAACCGCATCCAACGGTTAGGAACCCAAATTGTGTGTCGCTGCAGTCGCATGGGAATCTCTTCGATCCGGCAATCCAGAATTCCGAAGGTCAACCCCTCTATGTGCTACTAGAGCTCAGCAAGAGTCTCAACCATATCAAGGTCCTGAAGGACTGCTCTCCTGACAGCCCTCTCTGCTGACGCATTCACTTCACGCTCTAGCTCCTCTACTGATTGAATGTGACCGATATCTGCATTACATTAAAACATTTTGTTTAGTGTGGAAAGAAATTAAAACACAAAAACATTTGTATAAACCTTATAAAAATCAAAAAACATGGTCAAATCAATCTTACCTATTGCACCCCACTGAGCGCCTTCTGGTAAAACTAGATCTGGATATCCTCGGAAGTCGACTCCTGCATATGCATATTCATTGATGGCGACAATCTGTCACCTGAACCAGGTGAAGAATGTAGTCGAGAACACGATGGTCGATTGGCCTGAATGCCAGCCCATGAGTTCTACCCATCTCTACATTCGAGGATCTCTAGGACTAGATATATCCAATGTTACATGTTGTGGCTGCATCAATGGAATCCGTTCCAAAGCGAAGGAGATAAGGATTAACTATAACTGAAATTTTTCTTCCTTCCTCCCTTTGCCTTATTCAGTTGTTCCTTTATCTGAGATAGAACAACTTCAAACCAGTTGAAAACTGTTGGCTCTAAGCATTCCAACGCGTATTGCATATATGATCTGTTTGCCACATGGAGTGTAACGGTGCCAGCTAGTTTAGCAATCGTGAATAGGATGGTTCTCAGAGGCAAATCCTTGACATCACGGATGTTTATTTTTCCATCTTTGCTAGGTTCTGACCCCGGATAGAAATAATGCATAACATAATCCCTCACTTTTTCTCCTCCAACGGTATATCCTATGAGTGCAATGGGAAAACCTCTCCTCGAAAAACCTGTGAGAAAATACACATCCTCAACTGTTATGGACAACACTTGATTTTTTATGTGAAATGCCTTATCACTGGATCCCATGCTCGAACAAGGAACTATAAGAGTTCTATATGTTGCCTCATCCTGACAGTTTAAAGTACTTAAGTAGCCTGCAATCCCTTAAAGCTCTTACAATACTCGGATCATTCAAGGCAATCATATCTTGTTCTTCATGTTCTCTTTCTCTCCATGAAATCGTCATTATTATCCAATGGAAACCTGAAAAATCAACCACAAGATCCATTAGATACCTTTCATTTAAGAAAACTAGGAAAATTTTGAGCACATCTTGAAAATCAAAAACTTGAACAGTGCCCAACGCACTCCCTAGGTCGAGACAATGCATTGCATATGCAGGTACCCTTCACAGTACCTGCTATGTAACGCAGGTTTCAATGTACAAGGGTGCGTTGCTGTCATTTTGGGAAAAATTTACCCTAGGGGCCTCAAAACCCTAAAAAATTGTAAAGAATGGAAATGAAATGACTACTGAAAGAAAGAGGAGGTTTTTACTACTGACCTAGATCAGAAGAAGATGAAATCCGTCCACAGAAATGACCGCAATCAACGACTAAAGTTCGAGGGAAAAATTAGGTTCAGAGCTCCAAAATACAAATGGTAACTATGGAATGGTAAAAATGAATAGTGAAACTTCTTTATATAGTCATTTAATTACTTGCAAGTTAAACTTATTGCTACGACTATGGTTTTATTATGTTTTTATCATGAAACAAGTATTTTTAATCCATTTGCTGTTGTTATGAACAAGAAATACAACTGACGAATAGATTGGTTGTGCAGATTTATTTCAAAGAAGGACTTGACCACAAAGCATACTTTGTCTCCTTATTTTTCTAGCTTTGATAAAAACGAAAAAGGATTTGAAGCACAATTTTATCTCTTTTTCGAGCTTCGATAATAGCAAAAAAGGAACCCCTGGAGTCTTCTTTCAGCTCTTTTCAGACTCCAATAATGTGAAAAGATTGCCGAGCACTTTTCATTTCGAGCTCGTTAAAGTAAATGAATTGATATCTACTCAGTATAAGTTTAACCCTTTTCCGGACTGAGATGGATTATTTACGAAAAAGGAATACCTTGGTTAAACATGACTAAAGAGGTTCTTTCAAATATTATTTTACACTTTTTCAGATCTGAGAGACAAATTTACGAAAAAGTACTCTTGGAGTCCTCTTTCGTCCTCTTTTTCAGACTCTCTAAACATGAAAAAGGACTGGGTTGTCACTATCGTTAAGCTCGTTAAAACATAAAATAGTGACAGGCTTGTCAATCATGGCAAGAATCGAGTTTCATTCATCACTAGACTCGTTAAATTATTAAATAGCGATACTTCATTCTTTATTCGCCCGAAGGGTTGAATTATAGATCAAGAAAATGTTATCCTCCTCAAGCTTGTTAAAAAAGAAAGAGGTACCAGTCGACAAATGACCGGGGAAAATTTGGGAAAAGCAAGTAAAGTTTCTTTTTGGTAGCAAGTCGCTCTTGAACATGACACTTCTTTCACTCCATGTCCGTGACTGTTTGGGTTGGGTAATCATCTTGACGGTTCATTCACACCTATGGTTCATCATACCTTCACTTCGGTTTTTGGGTCAATGCTGCCAACTCATCACAGTGTCGCCGATATGTTCAAGAGAAGTAATCCAGTGATTTAGAACTCATCCATCTACAATACTCATAAACTTTCATTTTCATGATCTTCATCCCTTACAATTGCTATATCAAGTCATACCCTTGTCTCTGAAATCAGTAACTCTAGTTTTGCAATAAGGTGACTTCCTGTCGACTACAAATCAATATCCAGGAAGTTCACTTAGAAACATCAGATTCCAGTACCATGAGGCTTGTTACAGCATCGACAAGATCCTTGCTTCCAAACTTTTGACCGAAATATTTTGTTTGGCGTTCAACATCAAATCATCTATTCACGCCTTACGAAATGTAATGTAGTACCTTGAGGGACATTTTCATTAATGGTGGTTCTCTCGCATTTGTTAACAACTTTCATTATTGGCTGGTAATCAAATGATGTATTTCCATGTTCGATGACAAATCATATATTCGCATGGCTAGACTTGTACCCAAATGATCGAGTGAATGAGATAAGAAGACCCTGGATCTAGTTTCAGCCATCCGGGCTGCGATTCCAGGATTTTTGTACACACCATATTTATGGTGACCTTACATACAGATTGTCATCCAAACATGGGCCTATATCTATAGGCGATGTCTGCATCTGGGCAACATTCCAATGTAGATGACTTTCTGAATTATGTACATGTTATTAGATTTTTTTATGTGTTGACTATGGGAATGCCTACCCTCAGCAATTATGATCAATAGAGGATTTATCATGATGTAACGTATTATAAGATTGATGAAGGTGACCATTCCGCTTTGTTTCTTGTCTCATCATAGTGTAAAGCATCTCAATAAAATTTTCTTATTATTTGGATCTCATACTTTAGGGGGAAATTATTATAGGTCAATTTGGGCACTATTCCCAATGACCTGGTTAACTGGGCAGCATCTCCAGGACCGATGATCAAAGGGTCTATCCTTCCCTATCATCTTAGTTGCTATATGCTCTAAGATAGAAAACATTCATGAATCAAACAATATTTTCATCAAAGCAAGGCTTTTCCATGGTTTTAAGCTTATTATTAAACATGTGGGAGCTCACCAACACAGGCTCTAAGGGGCCTAAGTGCGTTGCATATGCAGGTAGCCCCATTCAAGGCTGCTCTGTAAAGCACTTCCTAACATTCAAAGGTGTGTTGGTCACATTGGGAGCGAAATTCTCATTGTTCCAGAATCTCCACTTGGCTAGTGTCTTCTAGAAGGGTTCACATGTGTCATGCTTCAGATCCAAGTGTCCATTTGACATCTACATGAATGGAAACATTTCCTGCCTATTTTTGGAATGATATTGATTACAAAACTACCTACAATTCATCTATAAATTGAACACAAAGCTATGTGTTCAAGGGGGAATATTTTGAGTAGAGAAATGCTGGAGAATTTTCAACAGAGAGTTTGATTTGTGGAGCTACTGGTGGAGAAACTTTTGCTGTGACGAGACTAAGGAGCTCTGCTGGAAGGTCATGATGAATCAGTCACTAGGTTGTAACCTCTCCCTCTATCATCAATAAAGATTAATTCTTTTTTTTCCCTACATGCATCCATGTTTACTTTGATTTTCCATGTTGCAAAATCTTTGTTGATGAATGTAGTTTATGCTTAATTGATTTGGCTAATTAACTTGAATAGATATCTAGATTATTGTATCTTCTGCTGTTTCAGTGCTCTTTCTTGTAGGAAGCATTCAGCTATTTGAAACCGCTTGAAGTTGAGGCTATAGTGGAAGTGACAGAAAGGAGCCATTTGGAAGCGTCTGAAACAAGTAATCATCCAATCCTCTCTGTATATCTGTTCTGAGTTAGGAAAAAGGGTAGTGTAGTCTTTCACCTGTTGTTCTAGACTAGACACCGGTCTAGGGAAGTGTAGTTTATCCTTAGATTACAATTACGGCTTGTGAGACTATGTTTCCAGTAGGGATATCGCATGGTCTGTTGGACTTACCGCCGGTGTTGATGATGCATCTCTTCATTATGGTCCCCTGTCCTTATGTTGGATTGGATTGGCGAGGGTGTGCCAACATCCTCTTCACAAATGATGAGCTACCAGATGATAGAGGTAATATTACTGTTTTATTTATATTTTTTCTAACATGTTATTTAACTTGTTTTTATTAAATTTTGTAATGAAATTGTCTAATTATTGTTGTGTACTTGTATATATTTTGCAGACATTGGCTCTTTTGATGGCGAGGAGATGCTAGAACCACCACATGATCCAGGTGTGGATCTTGATCACGATCAGGACATGGCAGATGTCGAGGATCATGATCAGGAGGCTAGTGGAGAGAGACATGCTCCTCATGCTGGTGCGCCAGTACTGCCTTTTGCTAGGCGTGGTCGACCTGATACTCGATACAGAATGGAGTTGGGCGACCAACTCAGTGCATTGATTATTGAGGTGGGCATCAGGCCCGTGCATTACAGAGACATACAAACCGATGATAGGCTAATAAGGATGTGGAGAGGCATGTCGCGTTACATGTACAACCTGATGTAGCATGTCGTAGGAGCTACGACAACTATTACGCGACTGAGGAGGACTGTTGCATGTTATAGGCGTGGTCGAGCCACAACACGTGATGGAAAGTCCACGAGCAGTGACTCATCTCATGATCGTTCACCTCGCGCCGCGCTTGATGAGCATGAGGCTCCACTAGCATCTAACAGTCACTATGGAGATGAGGTTGGACCATCTACCACGTCCAATCATTAGCAGCCTACAACATCCATCAGTACTAGTCATGATCATGATCAGGCTGGACCATCGAGTGTCGAGGCTGCACCATTGACTGAGCATGCCTCCACTAGTACTGCTTATATTGATGTTGTACTACCACCAGCTGATCCATACATCAGTACTAGTCATGATCATGAGTAGGCTCGACCATCGACCGTCGAGGCTACACCATCGGCCGTCGAGGTTGCACCATTGGTGACGAGGCCTCACTAGTCTTTGCTATTGATTATGTTGTAAAGTCACCGGTTGATCCATGACATTTATATTACAATTGTATATTTTAACATTATTCGATTATATATATATATATATATATATATATATATATATATATATATATATATACATACATATATATATATGGTCCATGTATTTTATGTTCATGTTGTAGTTGTACTTAATTTACATGTTTGTGATCATCATGATGTGGCGCATATTGTTAGGTCATGTTAGATATGTTCATTTAATGTTTAGCTTGTAGATAGATGTGTATATGTGATAGCATGAGTTATTTGACATGAGATGTATATTTGATGTTTGTGTTGTGATGATGTTAATATATAATGTTAATTTGATGTTTTAATGTGTTTTTTAGTTAAATATGATGTTTGTACGATAGTTATCATGATCGTGATGATGTTTATTAATTAATTTAATATTAAATGACCATGATATTTATTAAATATTATGTCGTGATTGTAATTGAAATTGAAATTTTAATTGTATGTAAAATTGTAAAATTGTATTTGTATATGTAATTGTAATTTTAACTGTAATTGTATGTAAAATATTTAATGTAAAATTTTAATTGTAATTGTAATATTTAATTTATTGTGAAATTATTGTAATTGTAATTTTAATTGTAATTGTATATATGAAAAATTGTAAAATTGTGATTGTAATTGTAATTGTATGTAAAATTCTAAAATTGTAATTGTATTTGTAATTGTAATTTTAATTGTAATTCTATGTAAAATATTTGTAAAATTGTAATTGTAATTGTAAATGTAATTCTAATTCTAATTCTAATTGTATATTGTAAAATATTTGTAAAATTTTAATTGTATTACTGTGAAATGATTGTAATTGTAAAATTTTAATTGTAAATGTAATTTTATGTAAAATTAAATGTAATATTCCAAAACTTTAACCTTCAACGAAATGGAATGTTATAGTTTGTTTTATCACCAGGTAGGTGAATAAGTGGGTAGGGAGGCCCATAAATATCCTTAGAAGGAAAAATAACACTCCTAATGTGAAAGGAGGAAGAATAAGTAGCTGGATTAAGCACCTTTAGGTGTGAATTGGAGGGGATACATGTTGAATAGGTCAACTTTGACCAAATCAACAATTTTGTCATGGAGGAGTGGCATTTATGATGAGACAACGCAGTTTTAGTGGAGGACAACTTGAATGAGCTTAGTGGAAAGTATGGATGGGACCCAATGTGAGAAGGCTTACATACTATATATGGAGGGGATGGAAGCCATTGTTAGGGATGTTTTTTTTTATTATCATTGTGATATTGGTTTGTTTAGACTTTGCATCCTTTTGTTTTTTAGCAGGGTTTGTTGTGTTGTTTAGCACAAGGGTGTTCTTGATCGGGAATCCCTACCACATCCTCAAGGAAGTAGAGGTTTTTTGGGCTGCATTTCCTCATTCCTACATTATGTCCAAGCTACCTCCTTCAGCTACAACGCAGTTTCTAATTAGAGCTGGTTTGTGTTGTAGGGTGCAGAAAAGGAGGATCACATAAAGCCAATTGTGGGCTTGCTTTTCAGTGGAGAGGTAGCCTATCCACTGGAGGATTAGCAAGGAGGGCTCCTGGGCATATTTCTACATTTTTGGAATCAGGCCAACCATCTACAATCCCTCACAGTGCAATTACAAATCAGATCTACATTATTTTTAGAGGTAGTTGCTGGGAGGGTTCATTGAGCTCATCAGGAGGTTTATTTCTGAATAGAGGGATCAACCTTCTATTGAGAAATACCATTGGAGGAGGAAATTATCATTTCAGATTTTTCATAGCCTCATTCTATTCAGTTCTAGTTTGCAATGACATATTAACCCTAGGGTTATTTGTCACATTGTATATTTCCTGGTATTTCTAGCAATCTTTCCCGAGTTGGCTAGAAATCATGTATTAGAGCCCACATCTTCTTTTTTGGGCATTATTTTTGCATCTATCAACCATATTCCATTTATGTATGTTTATAGTAGCATCTACATTGATATAGATAGTGCCATCACTAATTTCCGGCATTCTATACAGTAGCATCAACTCATGTGCTTATTGATATGATCATTGTCGGCTTGTTCTTATTGCTTGAGTGGCCTGAACCTCAAGATATTTTTGTATATTGTTGCTGATATATGAATAAAATGATGGCTGCATATTGATCCCTCTTATGAAATGTTTATAATTTTTGTTTTTTGCATTATTATGTCTTGTATTGCTATTATTTCCGTTTTGGAATACTATATTAAAATTGTAATTCTAATTCTAATCGTAATTGTATGTGAAATTGTAAAATTGTAATTGTAATTGTATATAAGATATTTTTTAAAATTTTAATTGTATTAATATGAAAATTTTAATTGTATTAATGTAGAAATGATTTTATTAAAATATTTAAATTTGTAAATAATTGTAAAATAATAAATCTAGAATAATATGAATTTTGTAACATAATAAAGTTTTAGAAAAATAATGCAAATAAATTCATGTCTTGTAGAATTTACCATTATTTTATTATGATCTTACATACAAAAAAAAAACTGTATATTCGGTCGCTTATCATCATAAGCGCGCTCGATCGTCTTATTACTTGGCCTTTTGATAGCTAGCAACTACGCACGGTCGTCGTAAAACACCACACCGACAAAAAACCTCGATCTTACAAACCGCCCCGTGTGCCTATAAAAAAACGCGCACCGGAACATGGTTATTCTGTAAAGTGCAATATTAGAGCAGTAAAGAGTTTGAATCGCGGGCAAGAGAATTTCTAAGGAGATGAGGGCTTGAAAAGATGAGAGTTCGAATTTCGGCTGAGAAATTTATAGCAGAGAAAATGAGTGATTCAAACAGAAAGACGGACAAATACGCTTACAGGGATGCAGACGGCTACAAAGCTCGACAGAGTACAAGAGGAGTACAGGTTGAGTCCGACAGAGAGCATTCGGTTGAGGCTGGCGATAGGGTTAAGAGGTCCCATGATGGAGAAATGGAGAGCAAAGTTGATGGCAGAGAAAGATCAATCGAGGCAGTTGATAAAGCCAAGAGGCACATGAAGGGAATGATTCTCATTCCCTTAAGGACAACAGAGAAAGATCAATGGACATTGTTGATCAGGATGGTAGGTCCCATGAAGGGAAAGATTCTTCATAATGCATTTAAAAGCAGCTGGGAGAATTGTTCAAGCTTCGGTTGGCTTACATAAACTTTTACCGGCAAAGTTGAAATCGCATAAAATCACATCTTCGACTTTCAATTGAACCTGAATGGCATCTCTAACTTGTCTAAGTTGTGGTCTTGTGGATGAAACCAGTAAAAATTCTGCTTGTATTATAAATGGAAATCCAGTGACCATTTATGTGGGAAGAAAATCATAGATACCTGCAGCTACCATATTTCCACCTACAAATCGGTTTCCCATTGGAAAAGCTAATGTAATAGCCCATTTTGCAATTTCTTTCCTCTGCTCAACCCTATACTCATTTTCTATGGGAAACCATTGCCTCCACATGTAATAACTGCATCGTCTAGTCGAAAATTGGTCTTCTTATGCTTACAAATTCAGAATGAAGGACTCGTTGTCATTGCTCCCATAACATTACCCTTCTGCAGATTATATGTACTAATTGTTGGTAGGCCATCCGTCTATCTGTAGATTATTCTAAAACATATTGGTTGCAAATTGTTAAGTGCCAATTATAACGGGTTCACATGCCACAATTGCCCACTTGGGCACAGTAGTATTGCATCTTCACACACCCCACATTGCATTCTCTCCACATAATCAGTGGGGACCTCCTGCAATAAACAAAATGCATTGGAAGAATAGTTATTTCCATCAAGAATTTATCCAATTCCAATTCTCAATTTTAATTATAATTCTAATTCTCAAGAATAAACAAAATTATAATTCTCAATTTCTATGGTTGGAGTTCACTAAATTTTGGTGTACACACCTAAAAGTCATTTCGGTGCCTTAACCGCAAATCGGTGCTACTGTACATATAATCGCACTGGTGCTGGTGTTACAAAACGACGCACCGGTGCGGTGCTATTAAGTGACGCACTGGTGATGAATAAACGCAAATAAAAAAAAGCACAACTCTATTTTCTTTAAGTGAAAAAAAAGTGGCAAATTGAAAAATGGGTGGAAAAATATTTTCGAAAATCTAATTTCATAAAATAATTCTTTAAATACTAAACACTTTTCATTATTTCACTATTTTTGCTAAAATTTTTAGTCAGATATTTGCATGAGACATACCTGGAGCAAGAGAGCACGAGGGCATTGTGGAGCAACAAAATATGTTCGAACAAAAGTATTCATACAATCAGAAATCAAACCTTTGGTGATTCAAACCCTGTATTATAGAATTTCAAACCATCTCGTGATTAAATTTGATTATTTTTTTTACTTTTTCTCTACGCTTTATCCATTTTTACCCTAAACCCCGCATTTTTTTGTTCTTGCCCTTTCTTCTCCCCGTTTCGTGAATCTCGTAATTAGGTTTTCCATTTAGATCGACATCCAACCTACTAGATGACTTGCATAGCCTGATCAACTTGCATAGCCTGATCTCAATCCATTCACTCATTGCGTGAATTTTTGGAAAAAATGGATTTCTTTTTATCGATGCGCCCGACGTAACCTAGTGCACCTGCACTTTACTATAAAGACGTTAAAGTACTATGTAATAAAAAATGAAAACAAGCAAATCAATGTGCCATATCCGAAATAGGGCAATACGAACCATGTTACGAGGATAGTATCAGACGGTCTATCGTGACCGTTCGTGTAGCCATGAGTAATACCCCCACGACCATGTGGTTCATTATACTATTTGGGCGGTGCATTTATAAGAACACAACTCATAGATTTTGGTGCATACATCATTTAAAAGTGCACCGGTTTCTTGATATTTTTTTTTTAAACCTGAAAAGTCGATAATTTATTTATAAAATATATTAATGAATGATATGGTACATGTTTCATATTGATAAAGAAATGGCTGACAAGAGATCAAGTAACAAAAATACCGATAACACATCAAGAAAAGAAAAAAAGGCAAGTTCTTTGTAAATTATTTACAAAAACTATTATTTTTGAATTATATTTAAGTTTAAATAATATGATTTGTTTACTATGTATCATGCAAAGCCACAAAATGATGAATCTCGATAAGATTTTTCTGATCTAGGAATAGAAGAGCGTAAAAGCTTAATGGAAAATTTTCAAAAGGATGAATCAAGTGAATGAAAAAATACTATCGATCCAATATGAGTTTCTTTTTTAATTATCATTAATAATATACTTAAAATTATTAGATAACATGTGTCAAACAGTCTACTAATTCACATTTGTTTAATGTTCTACAGGACCAATAACTCAGAAAAGGAATGTTGTTCTAAGAAAAGAACAAAAATAGAACATTGTTATAGCATCATTTTTCACCCGCATGTGATTCATGATTGTCTCTATGGCCTTGGGCACCCATTCCCACAGACTTGAACAAAATTCATAAAAAACAATGTTAAAAATCCCATACGCAGTTATGCCGAGACTTTTCCGCGTGTATACGTGAGTCCACATGTACTTTTCCGCGTATGCCATTAAAATCATTAAAAATATATATATATAAATTCCCTATTTTCGGGTTGGGTTGATGGTTACTCCAGTAGTTCAACCACCCCAGCACGTGGCCAACTGTTTCCAACTGATTGAAACTACTTTGAGGGAGTATAAAAGCCCCTCATGTGCATGGCCTAAGGGAGAGAGAAATTATAGATATTATACTTGGAATCCCTAATCCAAGTCTAATTTACTGTGCCTCCTGCACTTCCCAGTTCATTATAGGAAACCTTTGTTTCCTGGAGATTTTCATCTTCCTATATGTCATCTCGTGTGCACAAGTTCTGAAGGAATCTTAGCGAGGCAAGGGCGGGACGGATCCGGATGACGGTCTGTTCAAAGATCGTGGAAGGATTCAAGTGATCTCTCCAATTTTTATTACTGTACATGCTATTCATAATATAGAAGAACCATCTTGTTCCTGAAATACATGTGTTAGAATCTGCTTGCATATGTGAAAATATTGTTATTTAAGAATTTATTATGGTTTATTTAATGTTTCACATGGATTTCACTAACATTTAGGGTAGATATATATTGTACAACCAGTTTTCCGTGTATTTTTCTTCTTGGTTTTCAGGTTAAGGAGGAAGAAGGGTTTCTGGAGGTTTGGACCCCGCGGGATCTACTACAAACGTAGGACCTACGGGTAAGTTCCTCGATCTATTCTATCTAGTTTTTCGTGAACAAATATGGTTGTGTGAGTCCTTCTTGAATTGCATGCCCTAATCTGTGGAGGTTTCAACCCAACAAACCTCTAGGGAGTTATTTCCCGAAATAGAACTGGCGACTCCGCTGGGGATCGCATTCTTGTGATTCCCCTGTTGGGTGGTTTCAGTTGTTTTCACGGTTTCCAACAATTTTAATCATCATTTCGAGTCGAGTTAAGCTTTTCTCAGTCAGGCTGAAGACCTAGTTCTTTATCCAGGCTTGATCATTTATATTTTTCATTATTTACCTTTCCATACGCTGGTTTCTTTGCACACAGTCGCATATACACGCAATTTTTGTTAGAGGAAGTCGCGTATATTCAGGTTTCCCTTAACACAGTCGTGTATGCACGCTTGTTGCAAAACTGCTAGGTAGCGTATGCCTGGGCAAGTTTTGAAATTTTTTATTTCTGAGCTTTTTGGTCTTGTCTGCCTCTGAAGACCTATTCCTGCAGTGTCCTTTTAGTCTCTGGATTGTGTTGAAAGTGGTTATCAGTCTTTTTCTCTCTTGTTTGGTTGAAAACTGACTCATTTGGAAAATCTTGTTTTTCTAGTGCTTGCATTTCTGGTTTGAGTACCAATATCTCTTTCTTGGGATTCTTGGCTGGTCTGCTTAATCAGGACAGAGAGCTTCTTCTCATATACTCTTTCCTAACTTTATGTCTTGCTTTGCACTTTAGTTTTTGCCTACTTTTTGGTTGGTTTTCTCGATTTCATTTGACTAGGTCTTGTTGCAATTTTTGAAGAGTCATTCTTGGTTCTTTGAAGTTGTTGCTTTCTGCAAGATTGTGCTATTATTATGGGTCAAGTTTCTGAGTTTCTTGTCTTCCTTTTGCTCGTATGAATCTTTCTACCGAGTAGCACTATAAGATTTGGAGCATTCTGGTTGAAGTTTTGTTTGAAATTCAGATTTTGTTTGGCTTGGTATTTGGATAGCTTTCTTGGTCTTGTTGAAGTCTTCCTTTTATAAAATTCAAAAGCACAAATTTTTTTTTGTTTTGCCTTTGCTTTTGTTTTGCGTTTTTGTTTTCTTTTCATCTTTTGAAGCTTGGTTGAGATTTCTTACCTTTGGTTTTTGACTTGATTTGGGAAGGGAACTTTTATTGGTTTCTTTCTCTTATTTCAAGCATATTTCAGTGTCTTTATACTTGGAGTTTCTGATTTGGGAACTAGCTTTGTGGACAACCGAAAAAGTGATAGAACTGAAGGATCCTTGGGAAATTTCTCTTGGTTTTGATAGATTTTGCATCTTAGAATTAGCATGCTCTTAGTAATTTTCATTAGGTGCACTTAAGCATTTGTAGTCTTTTTCATAATTTTTGCAAGTGTGAGTTTGATATTCGAAAAGAAAAAATATATAATCTCGTAGAACCCATGTAGAAATTTCTTTTCATCAAAAGGAAAATATTGCATCTACATGTAGTTTTCTTTTCATTAATTTCTTTTCTACGTCACAAAACACCACGAGTTTCATTTCCATATCCCTTGACTTAATATAAAAGCCAACTAAAATGAGCGCTATAATTTAAAATCAACTAGCAAGTTTTTTATTAAGTGTCATACACCAACTAGCTAAGTTGTAGGGCCTTGGATTAGGTGAGTGGAGAGTTAACTCTCCAAGGCCGCTCAAACTAAAACATAGAAGTTGATTAATTGAGAGAAATCCAACTCCGTTAGGTGGACCGGGAAAGCTCTCCTCCAGAGAGTCAAGCGCGAGGGGAGGTGAAGGCCGAGAAGAGAGATACCCCCTCTCTGATTTGCTGGATCTAACCTCAAGACCGTTCCGCCCAGCTTCTGACACGGATTGGTGCCCATAGTTGCCATTCCTAGGTTCCACACAGGTGATTGCGGGGGGGAATACTCGTGGTACCTGAGGCAGACGTCATATCACTTCCAGCAGTACTTTTGGGGGGTGCCCTTGCGAAGCTTGGGTACTTGTGTCGGCAAAGGATGTTGTTAGGAGGTCAGCGTAACTGTTTCTGTTACCTTCGCTAGTAGGCTTGGGCCGTAATTACCCCAGACTACTTTCGGGAGGTCCTATATTTCGCTTTCTCGTATTTTGGTGTCCGGTCCTAATCACCCGAAGCGGAAATACCTAAAGGCTGCTTGTTTGGTTGCATCTTAGGATCTTTATAGTGAGTGCTCTTTGCTCCTAGCTTGCCTAGCTTGATACTTTTTTTAGTATAATTAATCTGTTAAAGTGGCTGATCAAGCGCCTCGTCGATCGAGGAGAATCTGGCGGTTATCTCCCGAGAGTGCAGAGCCTTCTTCGAGAAGGCATAGGAGTAATATAGCAGGTGAATACCACCCTGTGGTATCTGACGCAGTGGAGAGAGATCCTCCACCAGGGTTTGAAGGTCCTGTAGTTGGTTCTGGTGCCAATTCCAAGAGGAGCGTTCCGCTCACCTCAAGAGTCTTGTTTCCGTGAGAAGCAGGAGAAGAAGTAGAAGTAGAGGAAGTATCTCAATCTTCTGAGTCACTTCCATCTCCTCTTCCTCCTGATTATCCGTTTGTTGTGGAGTACATCGGACCTGAGTCTGCAAGACCAGAAGATCCTCCATATTATTCATACCTTTCGATGGCCACGACTGGGAATGCAGCTTCGACTGTGAGTACTGCAAGCATTCAGACCCCTGCTTCAGTAGAAGGAGGGGGAAAAATTGCTATATCTACAATTGCTTCTAGTACTGTTGTGTTTGGCTCTGGTTACAACCAAGCACAAGCTTCTCAATCTGGTCCCTTTTTTTTTGGAATTCCCACTACTGGGATTCCTTCGTTTTCCTTTTCCACTGCTACAGCTGCATCTACGCCCATGTCTTCCATGGCTAGTGGGTCAGCTTCTTTTCAGGGGTTCCCCTTCGGGAGTGGACATATTCCTAATTTGAATCCTTCCTTAGGGTCTTTTCCTTTTACCTCCCAGACTCAAAGGTTAAAACCTTGGTCTGGAGGTCAGAGTTTGACTACCTTCACCAGTTGGAACCCTATCTTTACAGCAGTGGGGGCAGGGAATCAGTTTTACGCTGGTCACCAAGGGAATGCTTCTTTCCCTTCGTCGAGTGCTTATCAGGATTTTTCTCCTCTGTCTAACGCATGGAACCCCTATCGTGATTTCCTCTTCATTTAACACGAGGAACTGGTCTGGTTTTTGGTAACTCTACGTTGGGAGGGGGTTCTTCTCCTTTTTCTACGAGTCATTTATGGCAACCTGGTGCCTCATCAAATCCAGGATATTCTTTTCAGAATGTTGGGAATCCATCCCACCAAGGATGGAATCCTCAAGCTCCTCCTCGTTTACCTTTCCTAGCAACGTTAAACTTGCCAAATTTGTCGAAATTGACTAATGATCCGATCCGCTATACTCCGGGATGGCCTCCGGTTCCTACCGAACTACCTTCAGACATTCCAAAGTTTGAAGGCAAGAATGGAGAAGACTCAGCTAACCACATCACCACTTTCCATCTTTGGTGCTCATCTAACTCCCTGATTGATGATTCAATTAGGTTGAGATTGTTTCAATGCACTCGGGATCGAAATGCCGCCATGGTACATTGAGTCGCACAGGTGGGCTTTACTACATTTGGAGATCTCAAGCTACTACATTTCTAACCATGGATCTCGTAGCAATATCTCGCGTGAGAACTCATCTCCCGGGGTGCCCCCGCAGGAGTGTGAATCGTATAGTTCTCGTCTCCCGGGAAATGTTCACGGATAGTTAGAAATGTAGTAGCAGAATCCTTATCCCGATGAACATTTCCAGGGATCCCAATGTTATAGAGAATGTCTTCATCGGAGCTGAATGTTCCCCTGAAGAGATTCATATTTACACCGATCTCTTTAAAGAGTTTAGGGATGTGTTCGCTTGGTCTTATGAGGAAATGCCTGGTATAGATCCATCTATTGTCCAGCATGAGATCAAGACTTACGAAAACGCTAAGCCTGTGAGGCAAAAACTTCGTCCGGTTAATCCTAGGAAGGCAGCAGCTATCAAAGCTGAGGTTGAGAAGCTGCTTAAGGCGGGATTCATTTTCCCTGTTCCTTTGACTGAATGGGTTTCAAACCCCGTTCCCGTAGATAAAAAGCAAGGAACGATTCGAGTTTGCATCGATTTCAGAGACCTAAATAAAGCATGTCCTAAAGATAATTACCCCACACCATTTATTGATCAGATCATTGACGAGTGTGCCGGTAATGAGATTTTCTCCTTCATGGACGGTTTCTCCGGATATAATCAGATTACTATCTGTCCTGAAGATCAGCATAAGACTGCCTTTATTTGTCCCTGGGGTACTTTTGCTTACAAGAAGATGCCTTTTGGTCTTAAAAATGCTGGGGCTACGTTTCAGCGGGCCATGTCATATGCCTTCCATGACATCAAACATATTATCGAGGCGTATTTGGATGATTTAGCTGCTCGTTCTCGAAAGAGAATTGATCATCCTGCTCACCTCCGTCAAGTATTTGAACGATGTCGTTTCTACAAGATTAGGTTGAATCCGAACAAGTGTGTTTTCGCGGTTACATCCGGTTGGTTATTGGGATTCATTGTGTCTAGGGAAGGGATTAGGGTAGATCCCTTCAAGGTTGAGGCAATACTTCGGTTGCCTCCCCCGTCGTCTATTCGTCAACTTCAAAGTCTACAAGGAAAAGCTAATTTTCTTCGGAGATTTATCGTAAATTATGCCGAAGTTACCAAAGGATTTATGAGATTGTTGAAGAAGGGAGTTCCATTCTTTTGGGATGACTTCGCTTAGCGCTCATTCGATGCTTTGAAAAAAACATTGACCTCTGCTCCTTTATTGAGTCCACTTGATTATAGCAGGGATTTCCTTTTATATCTTGTAGCAGCAGAATCTACCATTGGTATGGTTCTGGTTCAGGAGGACGATGCTCTTGCAGAGCATGTTATATAATATCTTAGTCGAGGCTTCGTAGGACCTGAACTCCGGTATACTCTTATAGAGAAGCTAGCTTTAGCAGCTGTTCATGCTGTACAATGACTCAGACATTACATTCTTCTGCGAAAAACTTATGTTTTGGCAGTAGCCAATCCATTTCAGTTTTTTCTCAGTAGGCGAGTGATTGGGGGCAAATACAATAGATGGATTGTGATTTTGCAAGAATTTGATCTTGAGTTTATGTCTGCCAAGTCCAAGAAATCATTAGTTTTCACGGAATTAATCTTTGAGTTTCCTTGTGGAGAAGAGATAGTCTATGATGAATCCTTCCCGGATGAACATTTGTTTCTTATCTCTCCACAAGATCCTTGGTATGGAGATATCATTGTGTATCTTCAGACTGCGAAGTTTCCCTCTACTTTTTCGAAAGATGAGCGTCGTAAGTTGCGTCACTTGGCTAAAATTACTTGATTATTGGTGATGCTTTATATCGTCGAGGGGTTGATTCAATCCTGAGACGTTGCTTAACTCTCGAAGAAGCTGAGGCTGTGCTGAATGATTGCCACAGTGGAGCTTGTGGTGGTCATTTATCTGGGCTTGCTACAGCCCAAAAAATCTTGCGTGCTGGGTACTTTTGGCCTTCGATTTTCAAAGATTGTGTGGAGTCGGTCAAAAAGTGTCATCCGTGTCAAGTTTATACTCGAAAAATGTGCGCTCATCCAGCTCCGCTTTTTCCAGTCATTACTGTCGGTCCCTTTACAAAGTGGGGTATTGATTATACTACTTGTAACCCGCCTTCAGCTAAAGGTCACAAGTACATTATTGTAGCAGTAGACTACTTTACGAAGTGGGTCGAGGCTATGCCTACTTTTGGGAATGATGGTGAGACTGCAGCTCTTTTTCTATTCAACCAGGTTATTGCTTGTTTTGGTATTCCTAAAGAGATTGTCACTGATCATGGCAGTCATTTTCAGAACAACTTGATGGCTGAGTTGGCTCTGAAATTAGGTTTCTGGCAGGAGCATTCATCTCCTTATTATCCTCAAGCCAATGGGAAAGTGGAAGCCATGAAAAAATCCTTGAAGACCATTCTTCAAAGGACGATTGATAAAGCTCGATCAAACTGGAATATCATGTTGTATCCTGCACTTTGGGCATACAGGACGTCAGTGAAAACTGCAACTGGCTTTACTCCGTTTCAGCTAGTTTATGGGTTGGAATCCGTATTTCCCATTGAATGCGAGATTCCATCTCTTAAGTTGGTTGTTGAGCTTCTTCCTGACACTACTAGTCTTGAAGAACGTCTCCTTCATATGGAACATCTCGATGAGCAGCGTCGGGATGATACCACGATGAATGAAGCACATAAAAACCGAGTTAAAGTTCAGTACGATAAGGCGGTCAAACCTAGGGTTTTTTCGGAAGGCGACCTTGTTTTGGTCTACGCCCAAGAAAAAGACACCCTAGGGGCAGGAAAGTTTAATTCTATGTGGTATGGCCCCTTTATCGTTAAAAAATTCCTTAAGAAAGGAGAATATACCTTGGTTGATTTCGAAGGAAATGAGTTGCCGAAGCCCAGAAATGGGCTCTATTTGAAAAAGTATTATGCCTAGGCTCCGGCCTGGCATCTTGCTTTTGTATATAGTAGTTTTTGTTTTATCTGGTTTTTAGGTTTTTGGTGTGATGGTGATGTTTTTGATCTGCTTTGGCAGGTTGTGTCGAATGTTATGATTCATTACGTTTTCGTCGATGGTGCTAGTAGACACACCCGAAACTTGGCTTCTGCAGCTTGGGTGCTTCATCATCCATCCGGTCAGCTGCTAGTATCAAGAGGAGTCTGCATTGGTCCTGCTTCCAATAATGTAGCAAAGTACACTGCAGTTGCACATCTACTCTCGGAGGCAATATCTTTGGGTATCGATTCGTTGGTAGTTTTCTTGGACTCCCAGTTGGTGGTGTCGCAGTTGAACAATACTTATCGGGTTCGAGATCCATTTTTATTACGGTTGTTCTTGAGGGTACGTTTGTTACAAAGATCATTTCATTTTTTAACTTTCATTCATATTCCTCTCCGTACAACATGGAGAGTTTTTTCCGAGTCTCGCAATGCTTATGTCGTGGGTAACCCTCAGGGTCGGACTGGTCCAATATCTGCATCATGATCATTATAATATTGTAAGTCATTGGAATCCAATCAAAAACATGTTTCATTTTTCATACATATTGAAAAAATCCAAAAAAATCATATATCGAAAAAATCACAAACTTACCGACTGCGCCCCATGCCGCGCCAGCTGGAAGGACGAGGTCTGGGTCGCCTCAGAAATCCATACCGGCATAGGGATAGTCATCCACAGCGATGATCTGTTCTCCCCACCATAGGAAGAACTCATCATCCCAGGTGGTGCGGGGAACTTCACTTCCCCCCAGTCTCTTGATCAGGTCTGCCTAACGGGCAATTCTTGGGTCCCTTGGGCTGCTGATAGAAGAGATCACTTTGGGTCTCAACCCAGGAAGCTTCTCGAAGAAGAATGTCATCAGAATTGTACCGTATCCAAAATGTTTTGTCTTTACCTTTCGGATGGAAGTCAATTGTTGCTTCATGTTCATTAGAAGAGTTGTGCACCAATCATATATATGAGTTAAGCATTCTACTGCTATACTCATTTGAGTTCTGGACGCGTGGTGCAGGAAAGCTGATCCTGCTACCCTGCCAATGGTGAAAAGGAGAATTTTCATGTGCAAGTCTCTTATATCTCTTATGGCAATTTGGGTTCCAACTTTCTTTGCCCCCTCTACGCAGTAGACGTGGACGTAATCTTCCACGGTAAGCCCCCCCAAAGGCTTGCCGTGCAAATCCACTATGTCTCCCCTCCGGGAGAGTCCAGTGATGAAGTAAATATCTTCTACTTCTATGCGTATTGGCATTTCATCAATCATGAAACAATCTTCTTCCGGTTCCCAATAATTCACAAGCATTTCCAGTAACCGGACATTACTCTTCATATTTGGCATTTTGAAAAATTTGAGTAATCCACAATTTCGGAGGATATTAAGCGATGCTTGATCCTGCATCACTTCCTTGTCTATAGCACTGTGCTCACGTTCCCTCCATGATATAGTCATCCTGTAAAAATTTGTCAATTTATCCGTTAGATACGCATTTTTTCACTTCGGGTTGCGCATATGCGACTTTTTCTGTACACAATCGCGTATATACGCGGCTTTCTTCATATAAACCCGCGTATGCGCAAACCCATGATTTTAAACAAGCATTCCTACGGTGAAATCTCAAAATTTTGAACTTCTAAACGGACAAAATTGATAACAAGGATGAATTAGAACCTTACCTGACCAATTTGGGGAAGTTTGACGGTCGATTGCTCCGGTTTGGATGAAAGAGGCTTTTTCTCCAGAGCTCTTTTTCCCAATTCAGCAAGTCACAATGAACTAAATGTGAGGTAACTTGTCTATTTATGCCCAAAATTGAAAAATTCTCGCAAAATTTTGTTATGCTTATTTTTTCAATCTATCTTAAGCTGCATAACCCGGATGCTTGGAAGTGCCCAGATTGGTATATTTTCAAGTACATTTTTGACGAAATAAAGAATTTTTTTGGATTTTGATCCATGACTGCTGACCCATCATGGCAGGTATATGATCTTCACTGGCATACAGGTTAGGGAATCCACTTCTCCGTTGCATTTTGCATACTAGCCTCCATTCTGATCACTTGCCATAGGGTCGATCCCATCCGGTCATGAGTATTACACCCATTTCACTCGCTGATTATTTAATCATGACTTGATGGTAGAGCCTTCCTTTACATGGGCTTCCTAGTTAGTTCCTCGCTAGCACTTGTTGCCCATGCTGCGTTTTATGTAGGCTCGGGAGTCCTCTTTAGTCCCGCCATGACTTATGTGTTGAAGCTTCATTCTTCTTCTTCTTCACTATCATTTTTCTGGCTATTACCCTAGAGGCTCCCTGGTGTTGTTGAGTTGTACTACTGCATTGCATATTGGCTACTTGTTTATCCTGGCCTTTAGCCGGCTTCATTTGGACTCGATGTTTAAGCCAACTTTTGACCTTGACTGTCTGTACAAGTTAACCATTGCATGCACTTAGCTATCACGACTTGACACCCTTTACCCATGGATGGAACATTCCTTTGAGTATCTCTTACCAGTTTCCGCCACCTTGCATTGAGCATAGGATTGTTCCTATCCCAGGAACTAGTGTATCTGTTTCTTGATACTTGTTCCGTCCATTGTACTATAGCATTCTTTTATTCTTTTTCAAAGCTTATATGAAAAAGACAAAAAAATCAAATATTAAAAAAAAAGAGCGAGAACGGGATGTTACTTCATTAATTTTATGGCAGTACAGTTTGTCGCCCTTGAACAAAGCACATACACTTATATATTTCCTTCATTTGGGATGGTTTTAGTTTTGACCTAGGTGCAGCCTTATCCTTGTTTCACTGGTCAGTCCTCCCCCGGTTGGTTATCTCTTCCAATCATGGGAGAGTTTGTTTCTGCCTCCGCATGTCGTACTCTATATAGTGTCATTGCTTTCATCGGCCATGGTCATTACGAGTCGTGCTTTTGTTCAAGGGAAGTCTAACCGTAGCTCGCCATTCTCCGCGGTGTCTTTGACTCATATTCAATGGCCTTCCTTGGCCTTGTCGTATCTTGTTCTACTCTGCCATCGTATGTTTTGGTTTTCACTCGTGTTTGTTTGGAGAAGGTCTCCATTGACTTCTCGGTCATGCGGTTTGTCTCTCATCGACTACGACATATTGCTCTGAGAGTAAACCTAGAGCCGCACCCTGGCCCTATTTCCATCATTGATAGGTGACCTTGTGCTCAGCATTTGATCATCATTATGGGTCTTTGACCGAGTGGTTTTCCTTGTGTTCGACGTCAGCATACATTATCACACTTGGGATTCATGCAGTACCTTGATTTCCATTTGACCCTATCGGTGGATATCTCGCCTCTGTGTCAGATTTCATTATTGGTTGGTTCAGAGGGTTTCTTCCATGTACTAGCTTCATCTTGTGCATGTCGGAAACGTACTTCAGTTTGGTTCCGTCACTTTGCTTCATCCGATTCCTTCCAAATATTTGCCTACGGGTTACACTCGTGCTGGACTGATGTGGGATGCCTTAATGCCTTCCTTCCAGTAGATCTTTTCCCATCAACTCCGACTCATTGCTCTGGGAGTAAGGTCTAGAGTCTTTTGTCAGTACCTTAGGGTTTGCAGTCATCAGTGGCAGACTCTTCGCTATCGATAGTGGGGATTCATCATTGCCTCCTAATTGGTAGATTCTTTCAAGTGTTTGACTTCAACTCATTTATTTGCACTTGTTAGATTGTACTGGGGCACTTTGACACTCATTTTCATTATTGGTGGGTTGTCTCACGTTGGTTAACGATATACATTATTGACCGGTAATCCAACGATTTCTCACATGGTCGACTTCAGCTCATTTATTCCCATTGTAGAATTGTGCTAATATAGTGATCGGTGAAGACTGGTTGCACCGCATTTTTCTCTGATTCACTTCTTGACAAATTCATCTAATTTCTCAGTGGATGTCATTCATCCTTATATGTTGCGCTTTCAAGACAACAAAGATCTCTCCTATATGTTGGCTCCCGAGTTGCGTGATTGTACCATGAGTTCCACCCCTTATGATTTGGTACTTGGAGGTTCAATTACTTTTGTGATTAGACATCCATTTTTAGCATCATTGATCAGCTTTCTATATGTGATACTTGGACATTGATTCCGACTTGTACTTCTGGGCCCTACTCAGATGATTCATTATGTACTTTCAGTTCAGCTATACTTGTATACATTCTGGATCTATTATGTACTCTCTACATACATATATTTTTGACTGAGCATGGGTATGCCCGGCTCAGATATGAGTTGACTCTCTGTTTTCTTTCATCAGTTTTTGGCAGGCTGAAATCTGGTGAAGTTCTCTCTTGTCCTTGCGAAGTCCTTTCTATGTGCATAATACATTTCAGCCATCATGTACGCCTTCTGACCTCATATATTAGGGGGCATCTGTTATAGCATCATTTTTCACCCTCATGTGATTCATCATTGTCTTTATGGCCTTGGGCACCCATTCCCACAGACTTGAATAAAGTTCATAAAAAACAGTGTTAAAAATCCCATACGCGGGTATGCCCAGACTTTTCCGCGTGTATACGCGAGTCCATACAGACTTTTCCGCGATGCTATTAAAATTATTAAAAAATATATGTGGCCTCATTTTCGCGTCAAGTTGATGGTTACCCAAAGAGTTCAACCACCCCGCACGTGGCCAATCAAGCTCAACTTATTGAAACTACTTTGAGGAGTATAAAAGTCCCTGGAGTATAAAAGTCCTCATGTGTATGGCCTAAGGGAGAGAAAATTATTGATATTATACTCGTTTGAATCCCTAATCCAAGTCTGATTTCCCATGCCTCCGTACTCCCAAGTTCATTATAGGAAACCCTTGTTTCCCCGGGAGATGTTCACCTTCTCTATGTCATCTCGTGTGGTGCACAAGTTCCTCAAGGAATTCTAGCGAGGCAAGGGCGGGACGGATCCTGATAACGGTCTGCTCAAAGATCGTGGAAGGATTCAGGTGACCCTCCACTTTTATTACCGCAGGCGTTATTCATAATACAGAAGAACCATCTTGTTCCTGAAATACACGTGTTAGAATCTGCTTGCATATGTGAGAATATCGTTATTTAAGCATTTATTATGGTTTATTTAATGTTTCACATGGATTTCACTAACATTTAGGGTAGACATATATTGTACAACCAGTTCTTCGTGCTTGTTTCTTCTTGGTTTTCAGGTTAAGGAGGAAGAAGGGTTGCTGGGGGTTTGGACCCCGCGGGATCTACTACAAACGTAGGACCTACGGGTAAGTTCCTCGATCTACTCTATCTAGTTTTTCGTGAACAGATATGGTTGTGTGAGTCCTTCTTGAATTGCATGCCCTGATCTATGGAGGTTTCAACCCAACAAACCTCTAGGGAGTTATTTCCCGAAACACCAGCTTAGGAAATCTTCCAACCAGATCTACTGCCCCTCACTGCAATCAAGAATCACTTAGATCTGATTTTTTGCCATGCACTGCTCCGTCAAATAAATTCGATCTCTAAATTCTCTGTGTCTCCAAAATGTGTCTTCCAAATGACGCTTCAATCCATTCTTATAATCTTCTCGTTCAGACTTCAACGACCCAGATTAGATCTCTAATCAACAGCTAAGATTAACTTTTGACTTGATCCATGTATTCTAGATCATTCTCACTCATATTCTATTAATACACTTTAATTATTTTATTTTCCTAAGTTTAGACTTAGGGTCCCATTAAAAATAATTAATTATTTCTATAGAATACAATTCGAGTGGAATTTCACCAAACGATTTCTGGGTTATCTGGAATACATCTGTCTAAGCCTCTCCACAAAATTTAGGACTTAGAGCACATCTGATGCTACCCAAAATCGGCACTATAGCCGTGGATGTATCCAACCACCTAGCTTGCTCCATCGGGTACCAACTCAGTACCTCCTGCCAACCTATCCTAAAGGAGAGATCGAATTTACAATATCCTGTGTACAGAACAAGCCCTCCATGCTGACATTGTGCCATACTCGGCTCACGTTGCTCACCCTTGCTGACCTGGTCATCCCTTATTATTTGTCTATACAACTCCGCCTCTCTTTGTCCCATGCATAGGGGCGAGCTAAGAATGCTGAAAACCCTGTCTATTTGCCTATGAAGTGAATTGTGTTGAAGTCCCTGATCAATGGCTAGCCCCAAAGGCAGTTTCTCATCCTCCAACATGGGCTCAACTTGAGTCTACAACTGCTCGTCCATAGTCAACCCATCATGCAAAGCATCCTCACCAGTCAACTGTAGGTGGTTGCCATATGGAAACTCTGTCATGGATCTGGATTCCTCTCTGCCTAATGGCATCTCGTCAATGGATGGTCCTATGGGTGTGTGCACCACTCTTTGTGCCAATGTCTCAACCTGTGCCACCAAGGTGCTCTAGATAGTGGTGAATCTGGAGTTGCACTAGGCCGTTCTATATCCTCCCCACAACCACCGAGGTTATCTACCTCATTGCAATCTCCTCCTCATGCTCGATGTCGGGAATCTCCTCCATGTAGTGGGCCTTGCCCTTGGTGCACCAATATTATGATTCCGCTCTTGATCTATGCTCCTCAAACGAGACAGCCCTCCTGATCATGGGGTCCAACACCTCATACTTATCAATCCTATCTGCAAAGGACCTCATCAAATGTGCAAAGGTGTCTGGCTTTCTCTCCTTCTTTGGTTCATCCAAAAAATGAGGCATGGTAGGTTGGCTAAGTTGGTCATGGGTGTTGTTCTATTGGATTGTGGGTGCATGTGTGTGGCTTCTTTGCTGGTTATGTATCAGCATTCCCATCATTCGTTGCATCCTCTCTAGGACCTGTTGCTTATGCCTCACCAACTATTGGTTTTGCCTCATCAACTCCTCCATGATCCCCCGTGTACTCTTCCTTTTTTGCATCATTGAGTGTCCATAAATTCACCAGTCATTGTGCATGCATGTATAACACCTCCATGATATTTTTAGCTTCCACACAGCTAGCCAAGATCATGCTCTAATACGACTGTGATGTTCCTTCTTAAGGTTTCCTCCAAATTGTCAATCTGTTTTCTAGATTTAATTGTTTCACTCAGTGAGAGATTTTGTCAAACATTTCATAGACATATTGTTGTAGGTGCTCCTTTCACAATTTAATTCAATTACTACACACAAAGACTACTACATTCCATGGAAAAGCTTCAAACAACTTGGCTGATTTATATATATTAAGCCCAAAAAATACATTTAACACCGATACAAACATAGAGGATAGGAAATCTACTCTTGGGCAGCTCTATAATTAAAGGAACATACACAGAAAATGCAAGACAATAAAGGACCTGGTGTATTCCTTTCAGTCGGATCAGTCCACCCAAGATGAATGCAATAATAACTAGGGTGGCACTCGAAGTACACCGAAATTAGCTAATGAGTTTCACTTGAAACTCGCTTGAGCTTCTTCACAATGTCAAATAGAAAGGATATAATAAAATGATTTCTAATTGAGCCCAATCGTCTATTTATAGTTCTCCATTGAGCCTCCTTCTAGCTTCTAGATTCTCCTTTTTAACTATTATTTTATTGGTGGGGCCCATTTTCCACTAAGAAACTTTTTCCCAAAATTTTAAATAAAACAATAATTTGTTTCCTTTTTCAATAAAATATTATTTTGACACTATTCTCCAATAAAATAATAATTTTACTTCATTCTCCAATAAAATATTATTCTGCCGCCATTCTCCATTAAAATAATAATTTCTCCCTTTTCTCAAAATAATATTTTCCCTTTTCTAATATTAACCAAAATTTGGCAAATCTCCCAAGTGATTTTTGCATGCACAAAATTGGGAGCATTACAACCTTCTCCTTACCTTACCTCTGATACCATATTGAGAAACAAATAGGGCAGCAAATTAGGGTTGGTTTCTGTTGCTTGACAATTGTTTGTGAGTATTTGTTGGCTTCTTATTACTTTAATTACATTCTCTTCATCAAACAATAACCAAAACATATGAAACATGAAAATCACAAAAGACAAAGAACAGAAGATATAGGCTCCAAGCTAGGGCAAAACCCCACAAGGGGGAAACCCAACCAAATCCTCTTCTTATAGAATCAGATCAAATTGATACATCCAAGACCCAAAAACCAAGACACAAGACCCAAGTCAGCCCTCGTTTAGAAACCTTCCTCAATCAAGTCAAATTCAACACTAGTCAAAAACCAACAAATCTGGCCAAACACAGAAATTCGGATCTACAACTCATACCTGCAATTCGGACCTTAAATTTCAAACATGTGGCTCGCAGAATTACCCCAACAACGTTGTACGTGTGAGCAGAAACTAGCAAAAATCACTGAATTCTCTCTCCTTTGACTTTGTCTTCTCTCTCGCGACTTCACTCTTTTTCTTCTTCTTCTTAGCGCAGAAATCGGTGTGTATGAGTGAGTGATCAAATGTGGTCGAAGTGACTTCTATATATAGCTGTCCAGTGGGTCGAATGGTGCCTCTTCAAGTTCTCCAAGCAGGACCGACTTGGTCTTGTGGTGTCAAATTGACTCTTTTGACTCAAAAACAAATTTTTTCTTTCTTTTACAAATAGTCCAAATGGGACTTTGACTCATGACAAATATTCTTTTTGAATCAATAAATCCTAGAAGCATGAACAACATGCTTTGACTAGTAATAAAAAATATGATAATAAATTTATTTTTCTTTCTTTCTGCTTTTACAGGAAATATACATTGATACAAGTACAATGATAATTATGAAAACTGAACCTAGTTACAGTTTCCAACAAAATGTGTGGAGTCTTTTGGAACAAAAGTGGGAGCAATATTCTCTTTTCAAGACCAAGCCCACCTAACTATCAAAGTGAAAATGTGTTTTTGGTATCTTGAGGTGATTTGTTGTGGTACAAGGTAAGACATCTACAACAACCATTTTATATATTAAAAAATCAAAATCTTTAATTTTTTGTTTTATTTTATCATAATTAACTAGCTGATTTTTACAAGCTTTATCATTAAAAACTAGTTTATTTACCTTGGCGTGATGGGAAATAAAGTTATATCTTACCCAAAGGTTACTGCACTAATTTTTTGAGCTATTATTGCATATATATTTCATTGTGTATTAAATTTTATGTTTCAGATTTGCACTTTTCTTTGTTGTAATATAATAGATCTGCAAACTTTTCAAGGTTCCCAACACCATACAAGTATCTTACCTTGGGATTTAACAACTAGGTTTTATATCAATTTATCTTTCATTTATAGAGCCAAAAAATCATTATTTCTAGCTATTATTAGTTTAAAATACTTGTTGGAATTTTTTTGGGCATAACACCAAGTGGGATTTGGTCCCAAAACTTCACAAATCCAAGTTCTAGCTTGCTGAAAAACGATAATTGTTGCTTGTCAAAGGCTTTGGAGTGATCCTAAAGGGTTAATTTAACATCTCCTAGCTTCCCCGCCCTTAGATCTTGGATTTAGAGTGTTTTGGAACTATTTGGGTGGTCATTTCAAAGGGAATTGGTTGTTATCCCTGTGTTTTACTGCAGATTTTACAGCTTTCAGTCACAGGGAAGAAAACACAATAACATTAAAACATCTTTAACCATAGATCCAATCACAAAAATAACCTTGGATATGGTTAGGATATATTATTAACACT